>JBAIZZ010000147.1:73424-111007 GCA_037355905.1 Heliconius aoede
TTGTCTTGTTTCAAAGGAAATAATAATATTTTTTCCCCCGATTGGGACCCTAACCCATAACGACCGTTTACAGTCAGACCGTCCCGTACATACAAATCAGATATATTTTAGTCAAATTTTGAGGCTGGTCGTGGCGCAGTGGTACAAATTGTGCTGCACAATCGTCTGGTTGCGGGTTCGATTCCCACTCGAGGAAAGAAAATATTTATTAATGTTTTCATTTCTTCGCTCTGGTGAAGTCAGCCGTGTGGTCCCGGCTTAGAATAGGATCACCCTAGTACTGTCGGTGTCGTAAGAGGCGACTAAAGTACGTGTGGAAGAGTCACGTCGCCAGTAATGGCAACACGCATGGGCAGACTCGACCGGATTTAATACCACCCCCGACATTTAAAACCGGCGTGAAGTAGTGGCTCTTGCCACTGCGTTTCGCATTAGGTAATGCCGGGCCCCGGTGCCCTTCATATCCACCTTAAAGGCTGGCAACGCACCTGTGGCTCCTCTGGTGTTGCATGGGGTCGTGGGCGGCGGTGATCTTACTTACCATCAGGTGACCGAACGCTCGTTTGCCTTGTCCTCTACCATAAAAAAAAAAAAGTCAAGAATCGAGTTGGCACATTTTATCAGATAAATATGACCCAATTTAATGAAATGCAAACGATATACGCTACTTTGTCATATCTATAATATAATTAACTTAAGTAGGGCTACGCAGAGTGGACAGACCTTGGACTTTTACGTGACACTTAAAATAAAATATAAATATTTATATATTTTATAAATAATGTATATGTTTTAATGTGTACATGTTTGTTCTTGAATTACAAAAAACACCAGGACATGGATAACAATTTCACTAAGATAATTTACTGTTTCTCTATAAGCGACATTATCGGGGAACAGTGACTTAATATTAGGTTCTCTCTGCCTACACCACAAGTTTTAGATGTTATCTATTGAATGCAGTTTGAGCTGTAATATTATACTTTATTTTTGTTTTTTCTTCAAAATTCAAGTCTCCGTATAGTCCTGGATCAAAGGTACTGGCTATGATATCGATTCCCAACTCGAAGGATAAATTATTTTCAATTCCTGGCTATTCGTAACAAGATAAAGTGCGGCGTTAACCATCACCGGTCAACACACCATGTTTTGATATCGTAAGAGCCCCCTTTTGCGATATCTATATTTATAGAATCTATAAATTGAGGGATGGAGAGTCATGACACTACCACTACTTACTTTCGTCTACACTGCTATATGCGGGATACAGCGTGTAAGTAAAAAAATAGAACGAAGGAAACCAAAGCCACAGGACAGAATCAAGTAAAATATATAAATCATTTAAGTGGCGACGTTTAGTGTTTAAGAGTAATTACAAGAGTGGCCTCAGTTGCCTCAGTTGCCTCAGTTACATCACACCAGGACCGATAAATCTTCTTGCTCCCAACTCATAGACACAAACTCAATCAAAATTCTTACATCCGTCTAGGGTTGTCGAGGTTCCTTTAGATAATTGTTTGTTTTTTTAATATTTCCTACGATATATTAGCTTTTCTTCGCGGCTTCGCTCGCATGGTCAAGTGGAGAGTTGTATGCACACCTACGCACCTATGCTATTTGTGATAAGAGCGTCAGTAAGTTACATTGAAATGATTAACTCAACATAATCGTACTATCTGTATGTAACATAATTTTTTTTTTAATTTGAAACAATAGCTCCTGAGAGTAGCGAGTTCTCGAGATCAACCTTATACTAAACACACATAAGTATAGATTCATAATAGCTAATAATAATAATAGATAATATATAAAGGTAGATGGATTAAAATATTACATGGAATCTGTAGAAAAAATGCAGTTTCAAGTATAGCGTTATGAATATTTTTAATTAGCAATGGCAAATGCAACAATGCAGTTTATCCTTTTTGGAATCGAACGCAAGCTATCGCAGTTTTTACAACATAGAAATACTTTATAAAAAATATATCATGTAAAATTAAATTAGCATGATCGTTAACCCTATGCCAGTCCTCCGTCCACCGCCCACTGGCTCCGACACCTCAGGTGCTGAGACTGTGATAGATCCCAGGATGGTGCAACACTTGACGTGTGTGTGTATCTGTCTAAGCTAAACTACACAACTAATTGTAAGAAAAAGTGAAATAATCACATTAAACAGTTGGAAAAATGTGATTTGATCTTATTTAAGACAAGTAATGTAAATTACTGTAAAGTTTTACCGAACACAACTTTCTAAAAAGTAATTTTTATATTTCCACGTCTCCTGCATTCTCACATTTTTTTATTATTATTGTTAGTTGTGGAATTTACTATGAATCAGTGGGTACTAACTTCAGTTGCGCGTGCGCAATGTTGCCTTTGGCCTACAGTAAGTAGGTATACGACACGCGGCCTAAAATAATAAAAATAATATTAGAGGCCGTTGTGGCGTGGTGGTACAAACGTGTGAATGGTATACGCGGCGGTTGTAGGTTTTAATAAATATAACAAAAAACCTGACTGCATAAAACTATAAAAACAAGCGCAATAGTTAATTTGGATGAACCGTCGGGACCTTTTTTTCAACCCATTACTCATTTAAATTTTACAGGTTTTTTTTGTTTATGAGGAATTGGAAGAATAGCAAAAATGCATTAAACTGCTACTTAAAATGAAAAATTATGAAAGGCGCCCAGTTCCGCCACTCCATTGAGCGGAAATTTAGAAACGAGGACATTCCGGATGTTGTCTGTTACCTTCAAGCATATAGTAGAGTAGACAGTGGCGAGGCTCAACGCCACATTTTGTCTAGTTACCAGAACAATATTCCGAGTGGGAATCGCACTTACAATAATGAAATGACAAACTATGTGATATTAAGTAGAAAATGTTATTGGACGTGGTATAAAACAAAAATGACAAAACAAAGGCATGCCGTCGTGGCGCGGGGGTTCGATTCCTACTCGGGGGAAACAAACGTTTCATATATACATTGCCTGGTACGACATAAATAACACAAAAATAGTTTCATTTACCATATTTACACATATTTGCATACTGCAGGCGTGGAGACGTCTCCACGCATCGCGCAGTCGCGACGCATGAGTGATTTACATTTCCAAATACGGCCATCCCTCACTGTCCGCTCCTAATTAAACAATACTTGTGGACTGCATGTGACGTGAACGCGACTGAGGAATGTATTTAGAAGTTACTCTTTCTAAAATACTAGCTTTCGGCTGTGGCTTCGTTGGTGGTGAAATGGGAATAATTAAGACTTGGGTATAACACATGACATATTACAAGCGCAGGAGGTAGAAAGAATCTGAGAAAAAAGAGTGTCAGGCGTGGCGCTAAAAGAAAAAATATTTTTCAATCGGATCAAGTACTATAAAAGCAGACTACTAACCAAACTAAAGCAAAATATTTTAAAATTAATTTTAAAATTCAAACCACTTGTTTCAGTCACCAAAAACACAAAAAAAATATTTAAAAAAAACACTTGGAATAACATTATTAAAAAAGCTCAACGACCTTTAATTGTTTATAAAAAAACTTAAGATTACATACACTAGAATACATTGGATAATAATAAGTTGTGACATATCTTAATTGTGAAAAACTTCAAATGATAACAGATAAGGTGGTTCCAAAACACTTATCACTCTTATCAGTGGCTGATAGCGTGGAGCCATTGTACTCGCGTCGCGCTTGCATGGTAATCAGGGTATTTACATACGGGGTATTCAATGGACAAGTGAAAGCTATACACGAGACGACCCAAGCACTAATGTTTATAGTAATTTTTAATATCATTTAATTATTATTAATTTATTTATTTTTAAAGTCACCTGTATACCCCACACAGCAGGGTAGGCGGAAAGAATCTATTTGTGTCCTACCATATAAATATTCAGAAATCGACGCTTCCCTTTGTTGAAAATTATTACCCCGAGTGGGAACATAATTCACAACCGTCGCGTTTATAGTTTAACGCTGTGATGTGCGTCACGACGGATATTTTCCGTTGAGTTCCGCTACTCAACAACTAATGTCTCGAAAATAAGACAGAAAGTGGAACGCGGCGTTTACCTAACACCAGCGACAATCAACCTACACTGAAGGTGCACCTGACCCGTGTCAGGTAACGCTGTAACTACCATGATTACTGTTGATGAAACAAATATTTCCCTATACGCACCTATAGCGATCCATTATATTTGGTATGAAATTCAGTAATAATTACTATAAGACCATAACTTGAGAGCAGCACTGTACTACTTGCTTAACTAGCTGTGCCGAGCTGACTGGCCGGTCGGAGGCGCTCTATGAAAACATCGAGCTTACCTACGAACAAACCTCAATCATCTATCGTAAGTAAATTATCATTCCGACTAAACAAGGCCAGATAGCTCAGTCAGAGGCGACAGGTTATGTTAAACTCTTGTGATGAAAGGAAAAATACTTTGTGGTACCGCTACCTGCTTGCAGCTGATAAAAATGCTGTTCTGTGATAACAGTGTCATTTCCTGGATGTATATTATATGGTCTTATAAGATTTCTTTATTATTTAAAAAAAATTAACATGTAAATAACTTGTTTAATGGGAAAATTAAAATATATAAAAAGTGAAAATGCCAATGCTAATGTTTCGATGGTGTAAGTACATACTTAGTTATGCCACTTTAAATGAAGATCATATGGATGAGATTATAGAGTCAAGCAATAAGCTATGGATATTTTTTTAGTTCACGCTGTACCCACCATATACTGAGGTAATAAACCAAATTCTAACGCTGTGTTTTTTGAATTGAGTGACGAAACGCAACACCGCTCCTTGTCTTTTCATCAAAGCGAAAATATTTAAATAATTTATTTCTCCGTAAGCCACCTACCACCACATTACACGATGATTATTTGATAATAATGAAGCATTTACAGCTTTTATCTTGCAAAACCATGCTTAAGTTATTTAGGTACAGTATATTTCTAATTACAATCTTATCCATGAGATGTGTACTGTACAGCATCCAGCCGGTGCAGAGTATGCATCTGTCACTGGTTATCTGATAAAGGCAGATATGCATACGTTTGTGTGATCACGATTCCGGCTGCGTCTTCCTACTTCCGGCAACTATGCCTTAATATATTGTTTCTTTACGAATAACACGCAGGATATCAGAAAATCTAAACATGTTTAAATCAGCATCAAGTTGAAATGTTCATGTTTTTCTCTTTTTCGCAAAACTTTATGGTTTTTTATTTTTCTTTATATTTTATTCTTTTCGCTTTGGTGTCAAAGGCAAAGCGTGGCGTTGAGTTCGACCACTCAACACGCAATGCCTCCAAAATTCAGAAAGTGAAGAATAGAATGTCGTGTATGTATCTCCATTCGTCCATATTGTCACAGGAAGAAGGTGAAAGGTCGAAAGGAAACTATGAAATATAATTAAATTGTGTCTTGACTGTGTTCATTACCAAAGCAACGATACAAGCACTTGTTTTTTAGAGCTAATACCTATTTTAATAGCAATTAAGCAAATTAGAATGATGCGCAGGCGCCGTTATCGACTAGATACCATATCACTGTCTCACTCGCACTTCACATGATTCGTATAATTATGTCATCAGGATAGCGACGGTTTATGGGCATTTATGTAATTGTTCATCAATATTTATGGTTGTACGCACTTCGGAGACCATTAATTTATACCTATATAAGTGTCTACATTAGCTTATATTTATTGATGTTTATATTATGCTGTTGCCATGCAATTTTATAAACAAAATAAATCTTTACATATGTATTTTACCTGCGTCCTTCGTGTCGCAGTGGGATAACTGTAAACACAGTGATTGTGGGTTCGGGACCCTGTCTAGGGATCATCCCCGCTCTGACAGCCGACAGCGTGACTCAACACGCAATGTCTCGAAAACAAGACTTTGTTATTTAGAAAACACATTGTTTTTTCTTGTTCGTGATATTTTTTATATAAAAACTATTGTTTTGTGATTTATGTCGGAAATTTCAAACATAGCCAAAGTATTATTAAAAACATTAAATCTAATGCAAAGATATCATCAGTTATAATATATAACAAACAGTCTTCAAATGTATAATAATTTCAAAAAGAATAGTATTTTGACGGTACATCTACTTAACTAGATTTTCATAATATCATTTCATATATAATTTTATAATTTTCCTAATTTTCAATTTCTTCCACATTTACCTAAATATATATTGATTTCTCACACAAGAGCCAAGCAACGCCGTGCGTGTTAGTAATACTCTCGGGACATAACCGACAGCTACGAAGTGTGAACAGACGCAATAAAGTGTCGTAAACAGATTAACTGAATGCCTATTAAACGTTGTATAACTTCACATTAAAGCATAAACTTACAATTGACGCCTTTTAGGAGACTTTTGTTATAAAAATATATAGAATATCCGAGGCGCAGGGGCACCTCACAGATCTGGGTTTGATTCCTACTTGGGAAATGAAATCAACTTTTTCATTTCTTCGCTCTGGTGATGAGGCAAATCGCGGCGTTGAGTTGTTACTGACTTTTTGTCATTAGATCACTACTTTTTAGCTAAATTAAGCCGAATATAAAAACAAATTCATCACAACACGACAATATAGTTAAGAACGAGGTGCCTTAGCTCGTATAAAGTATTTCGTATAAAAATAGACTACAACGTTATAAGCACGATGTAACTGAACATCTCACTCTCTCTCAGTAACTGAACTAAATAAAGAGATCTTAACGTACTCGCATCCTCGCCAAGGACACTCATTCACCTTATGCGTTAAGTGGATGTGGTAAACTTTAATAATATTGCGTATTGAACTGCGGAACTTAGCGCTGTTATTTTATTGAGTCTGAACAGCTACATCCGCAAGGCGCTACAGCCGCTTCCAGATCTAGAAAATTCTGGATTCTTCTTCTTTTTCTGGATTTATCTTTCGAATTTATGATGTTCCAGAGTTTTTAGGTCTTGCTCAAGTCCATGAATTCATCTGAGCTTAGGCCTGTATCTTTTCTCCATCCATGCAAGTTACCGTACAACAAACCGTTGGGTGTTTTGGTTTGGTTAATATATTAATATATTATCAAAACCATCAAACGTCTGGCAGCAAGGCAAAAAGTCAACGATAAGTTCCGCTATTCAACACGAAATGCTTCGAAAAATTTGGAAATAGAGAACGGAGTGTCTCTACAGTAGGGTTCCTTTTGCCTACCCTGCGGTGGCTTAATTTTTTTAATGTACTGTCTAAAACGTCCGTACATAAAATACAAATTACAAAATTGAATTTCAAATAACTACAAGAATAGTAATAAATTAGTAAATGACAAAACTAGTCAGTTGTCGTTTCTTAATAGACGCGCTTGTCTTGATATTCAAAGAGCAAGCAATTTGCAACACTAAATGTTTGCCATTTATAACATTTACATTATACACCTCTTCTCTTCCGTACATTTAAAATCATTTCGTCAGAATATTGTTATCTTTGTTTCTATCCTCGGTTCGTTCCTGGTAACAAGGCAAGTCGCGGCGTTGAGTTCAGTCTATTATTTATTATTAGTCTATATTATTAGTCTATTATTTGGGTTTTTAATTTGCTTAAAAGCTTTGTATTGCTCAAACGCTTTTATAAAAGTTTTCAAATAGAAAATGAGTGACGAGAAAAACTAAAATTCTATTTTACACTCTGTTAGCCACAAAAAAGTTTCTTGCCGTCTTTTCTCTGCGGTAGGTATCATACCGTACCTTCCGAGCTGGTGGACTGACACTACTGACTTCAATCAGTAACTAACATTCTTATGTATGCCATGTAAATGTATAAAGACTATTTTTTAAGACAGAAGGAAACCTGGCAATTCGTAAGGTAAGCTTTGCCTTTTTATCAGAGCGATAAAATGAAAATATTAAATATTTGATATCCCCGAGTGGGAATCGAATCCCTGCGCCATAGCGGCTTTTATTATATTCTGATTACAAAAAATATTAATATATACAATGAAATCAAAATAACAAAACAAAGTAAACCTATAGAACGTCTAATTCCATAATGCGTTACTGAGCTCAATGGTTCCCATACAGCGTGTAGTCAACACGGCGCGGGATGCCCTGAGCTCGTAACTCTGGAGACCAGATAAGCGGCGTGGGCGGCGACGATTGAGACGGACAGACGGAACAGGAAACAAATATATGCATGTATACTTGTCTATTTTCATATGTAATAGTACTATGTTAGTAACGTAAAAAGAAGAATAACATAACTTATATTAAATTTGGAGAAGTGATGATTTTATATATGGTTAGAAGTGATGAGTTTGATTTTACCAACCACAAAGTAAAGGATATGTTGTATTAAATTGTTGTATTAAACAATAGATTTATCAGGTAATCATTCAACTTGAATGTTTTCTTGCTTTTATTTTTAGCTAATTCATCATTACTTTACATTTAATTCTGAATATGATGACATATTTACCGCTCTCGGCAATTTTTGTTTATAAGCAAATAAATATGTTGCATTAATAAAGTTAAAAAATAATATGTATTGCAATATCGTTGAGATATACTTTAGATAGAGATAACTCGTCATATCCTGGTTGTTCATGTAAGGTTATGTTCAGTGGGTGGCATGCGACAGACGGACGGAACTGGGCCAGGACATAAAATGAATCAACTCCTATCCTGATATTACGATATGATAAAAACGAATGTAAAATAAACATTGTGCTCCATATTACATAGTTTTAGATTAGTTTAATCTATAAAACTGATATAGACGATGTAAATTATAAAAAACAGTTAAAAAAGCAGTTAGTTGAGGGGGGAGGGGGGGGGGTGGTTTGAGTTGCACAAGGTTTTACCCCAAAACCAAGGTCGAATCATCCTCGTGATTAATTTTATATATTTTACAAACACGCAGGAACTGTGTGTATATTTGGAAATTGTACATAGGTCGAACTTTGCTTCTACTATTTTACGTTTGGTTCTATATAGTAGGATAGGTAATCTATACCTTGTGTCAAGACACTCTCCACCTTTCAAGACTTTTCACTGAATTTTCAAGGCATTGCGTGTTGTATGGCGGAACTCAACGCCACGCTAAGACTTGACCAGAGCACGGAAATGTAAATAAATGAAATATGATCATACCACGCGTGGAGATCGATCTCACTACCGTTTCGTTAGCAGTCAGAGCCCACGATGTCCCACGACGGCCTCATTGCATCACAAATAATCATAAATAATATCAGAACTAATGCAGAAATCTGACAGAGGCACAGATTTATGAACTTGAACTCACTTCCTGCAGGCAACGGGCGATGGCGTTAGAGGCCTTGTAAGATTGGAATAAAGCTGCCACACGGGACTTGGCTGTATTTACATTCTCGAGAACGATAGGAGGGTTATCACTCGCCCTTTTATACTTAAAGAATGGCGTCCATTCCGGGAGAGAGATAGCCAACGTCGTGCCCTCAGCGTCTTCCAGAACCCACAATATGCTATTTAATATTAAAATTACTCTCGCATTATTTATATGTAATCTTTATTACGTTTCCGCGTCAGCTTCTTTAGCAGATTTGTCGTGGAGTTGCAATTGTATTGCTGAGGACAAAAGTAGGAATATGAAGAGAAGAGTAGATTAGTGTGATATGTCTTTGTCGGTGAGGCTTATATGTCGATTTGATTTTTTTTTCTCGACGTAAGTTTTATATAAAATAAACATTTAGGGTTTTCGTTGAGTTATGGATTTTGTTTACTCCCTAATTGTTTTCTAAGCCTCGGAGAATTTGTGTACTTTAATTACATATTAATTTCTTTTATGTTTCCAAGACAATGCAAACGAGCGTACGACTCACCTGACGGCGAGTGACAACACCAGAGAAATACCACGTGTAACCAAAGGAGGTGCGTGCACTAACCGACAAGTTATAATATAAAAATTAAAAATCACTGTCGCATGCCTAATCACATATGAATACGGTCAAAGGTCAGCTTACGTGTGGACCAACAGCTGTAGGGCGTCAGCCACGTCAGCCGCGTCAGGCAACATGCCTTATCTCATCCACCGTACGCTCGATCCCACTTCGTTGACAATAAAGACGCGATTAAATTTGAATATCAAACCCCCGCCCCAACATGACCGCTGTGGAGTTCATGATTACAAATAAATATATTTGTTTGTAGAAAACTTACGGCGGGTCGTGACAAATGCGGGCGTCTGCGGTGTCGGCATTCATTTTGTGAATACTTTTACTTTTTTTTATGTCAAAATTAATTATATTTTTTATAAGATATGCCAGTCGTGGTGCAGGGGCACAAAGTGTGACTGTAAACAGATTGGTTATTGGTTCGATCCTCACTCGAGAAAATAAAATATGTATTTAAATTTATATTTTCATTTCTTAACTCTGGTGTCGAGGCAAAGGGCAGCGTTGAATTCCGACACTCAACACGCAATGACTCCAGAATTCGGCGGAAATTGGGGAACGAATACTAGGTTCCTGTCTGACTTGCCTACCCTGCTATGTGCGGGATACAGCGTGAAGCTGATTTATTATTTGTTTATTTTTTATTAGATATAGAACAAAAATAGATTTGACCGATTACATAGTTGAGGCATATTTTTGCCAATCTGACGTAAGGCGAGGACACGTCATGGTTCAAATATAAATTGTGTACATATTTCCAAGGTAATAGTTACAAAGATGTTCTTAAAGTAACAGAAGACGTAGATGGAGAATCTTTCCTTCATTCTGCATTGGTTGGCTTCATACTGTATCCCGTACATAGCGGGGTAGGCAGAGGTAGCATGTTTCCATCAAGACACTTATGTTCCCCACTTTCTGCGGGATACTAGAGGTGTATTGATTGACGAAACTTAACGCCGCACTTTATCTCGTTTCCAGAACGAGGAGAAAATATTAAATATTTCATTTCCTCGAATGGAAATCGAGCTTACAACCTGTCGCATTAACTTTTGTCCCACGACTTTTACGCCACGACTGGTCGTCATTTAAAAGTAATATTTTACGTTTTATTAATTTTCCCGAAAATCTACAATTATCGTGTTTATTATTATGTCACAGGCTCTGGTTCCACTGAGCCATGATGGTGGCCTCAAAATTATGTTACAACGATTATATGTGAAATAATAAATAAATGTATTATATTTAATTGAATGTATAGAATTGAGATGACAGTCTCTGGTCGTGGCGGTCGTGTCGGCGCAAACTTCAACTATATTTGCGACGCATTCAACTACATTTGTTAAGTGCGTTTTCATAATTTTATTTCCATTGCTCTATTGTTTTAATGCTGGTGCCTCCTTAAGTACCGGCCATTGTTGACTTCTCTTTTGTTTCGAAGAGATCTTCTACGATAATAAATATGTGTGATTATTGGAATTAGTGAATATATACTGTATAACCTTGGCTCAAATTGAAAAAAAAAAATTGAAAATTTTACGATTTGAAACTGAGCCTCTGATTAACCGTTTATGCAAGATATTTTTGATTTCAAGCTGCATCTTGCATATAGCAGTAAAAATCCCTCTTTTTACTGCTATATGCAAGCTTTAAGACCCAGCCTTTTAACCCAGCTTTAAGACACTATGTTCGACACATTTTGTCGCTGATCGCAACTCGACGCTGATCTTTGTGACCTGAGCGAGGAGAGAATAAAATTTTTTAACACAATTATGAGGTTATAAGTATTAAAGTTAGGATTTGTTTCTGTAAAAGTTGTCAGATACACAGGGCGTTCAAAGACTATATAAAAGGGAAAGTATTACTTGTTCAAGTCAATTGATGGTCCATTTAAATTCGTCTCACAGTCGTGAGATACTCTCATGTCTTTAGCTACATTTATATGTTTTTTTAAAAAGCAGATTCAACATATAAAAGGGAACTTTACTTTCACTCAAAGCGACGCGACGGGATAAAATTAATCCCGTCAAATCTCGTTAATCTCGTTAAATGGTACTTTCTTGTATTCGTTTAGGCATGATTATTTTTTCGGTTGTGGATTCGATTTCTATTTGGTGAAGTGAATAATTTTTATTTTGTCAACAAGACAAAGCAATCTGTTGAGTTCCACAACTCAAAATACTAGGTTCTCTGCCTAACTTGTTATATGCGGTGTGCCGTCTAAAGCTGAATCTGATCTGGTTAGAGTCTAACGACTGGTTAGAGTATTTAGTTCCAGTAACCATATAACATTCAATGAATAACTTATCTCTAAAGTTCCACTTGTAGTATGCAAGAATGCGGAATCCATCTTTAATATTAAAAAAAACCTATCATCGCTTATATTAGCACCTTGGGGCGATCTACATAAATAAAACTATAAATTTCTTTTAAAAAGTATAATATGTTGAAAGAATTACGTGAAAAGTTGTTTTTTTATGCTCAATTACAGCGTCCGTCGCGTCTTTATACTCGTAGTAATATCTCAATACGACGCTCGCGTCGGGCAAATTACAATGCTGTCTTGATGTAGGGGACTGAGAAGCATTATAGAATATGTGATTCACTATACCTTATACTTGTATATTTTAAACTTATAAATAAATTAAAAAAGATTATGTTTTCAATTGTTTCTTGGTTCTATGTGAAAGTATACATATAATTACAGTATGGATGATAAAAATTTTATATAGAAAACTTCATTGGCATCAAATTTCAAATAATTCGTTGACTGTAAGCGTTGTTTGCAGTTCTGAGGCTGGTCGTGGCGCAGTGGTACAAATTGTGCTGCACAATCGACTGGTTGCGGGTTCGATTCCCACTCGAGGAAAGAAAATATTTATTTATATTTTCATTTCTTCGCTCTGGTGAAAGTCAGCCGTGTGGTCCCGGCTTAGAATAGGATCACCCTGGTACTGTCGGTGTCGTAAGAGGCGACTAAAGTACGTGTGGTAGAGTCACGTCGCCAGTAATGGCAGCACGCATGGGCAGACTCGACCGGATTTAATACCACCCCCGGCATTTTAAACCGGCGTGAAGTAGTGGCCCTTGCCACTGCGTTTCGCATTAGGTAATGCCGGGCCCCGGTGCCCTTCATCTCCACCTTAAAGGCTGGCAACGCACCTGTACGCACCTCTGGTGTTGCATGGGGTCGTGGGCGGCGGTGATCGCTTACCATCAGGTGACCCGAACGCTCGTTTGCCTTGTCCTCTCCCATAAAAAAAAAAAAAGTTCAAGTTCAAAACCCAGGAAACACAGGGCAAATAGCACAGACTAGAGAATGCACAGTGCCTCCTGCTTTATTTTGCTTATAAAGTGTAAGAAAATTTAATAGCATTACAGAAACTTTCCAAATACGAATCTAATAGATTACTCAAAAACTTATAACATTACTGTAAAGAGAAATCCAAATACAATTATAATTAAAAAACAAATATACAATTGAACTATTCAAATTATCATCATATATTCGCTCAAATCGGAACAAAAGCGATCACTAACAGGAGACACAAGAGAACACTATTTATGAAAATCGGCCACTACGACAACACCCGCTAACATCTAATCAAATCGTTCATAGCCATAATACCTTGCTAGTGTATACTTACATAACATTTTTCCAGTCCGAGCTGCGCCCACGCATCCAAATTATATATGGAACAATTTATACGGGGAATGTAAATTAAGTTGCATAATCTTAATAATGGTGTATTATAAAGTATTAAGTTATCATCGATATTTTTATTAAGATGCACTTACGTATGCATGTTTGTTTATGTATGTTAGTTTTGTAGGTAATATTGCGGTGCGGCATGATTATCGTTTGATTTTATCTCACTAGATTAACTACTTTGTTATATGGTTTGATACATGACCGCTCGTTGAGTATTTACACTAACAGCAGTAACCCTCAATTTTTAAAATCAAACTGTAGAAGTAATAACTATGGATTTGATTCTTTCGATTTGAAAGAAAGACTTGATTCTCACAAATTATAATTATTTCCTTTTATTTACTCTGGTAACAAGATAACGTGACGTTGAGTGCCGCCATCGAAGTATTGAAGTGTCCTAACACTAGATCTATCCTGCTATATGGATATAAAACGTGAAGCTTCTAAAAAACACAAGATAATTATAATAAACCCTAGCGTGCGCTAATAAATAATTTAAACATAAATCAAGTGAATATCTATTAATACAGGTATTAACTATTAAGTGGTATCGCAGTCACGACGCGAGCTCAAGTACGGCTAAGTAAAGCAAATACTTGATACTATTAATCGATTACCACGCTTGGCCGTCAGGAGGCCGAGAGGAGGCCGGGGGACCGGTACGTTATGCTTATATTGTATTAAAGCTTAAAGGAATATATAATACTATTTTTTTTAATTTATTTCTTTTGCTTCACGCTACCGCATGTAGAAGGTTAGGCACAGGAAACCTAATGTTAAGATAGTCTGTTCGTTACATACCTCCTAATTTACGAGGCGAGTATTAACAAAATATATATTACTACGATTAGTTTAGAGCACATCGAGTGTTCCGTCTATTCGAATTAAATGTGTCACAAATGGTTACATTAGTGACGTCAATGTAACCCCCGCGGCGTTGAACGCCGTGAGCACCCCCATAGAAGGGAAACAACAAGTTTGTTCTAACATTATTATGGTAATTTGGGTAAAAGAATAACCTTTTATTACCCTATCGCAGGGAATTTACTTTGTATGACACGCTGAGCTCAATTAAGACATGGATGAGTTATTTCAATACTCTTACCAATTTATTCCATGAACACGTTATAGGTGTCAAGAATTTACAAGTTTTTTTCTTATTATTCATAGCATCGTATTTTATCTCACAAAGTAGATTAGTAGAAGGGGACGTAGTGTTAAATCACTCTATTCTCCGCTATTCGAAGGAATTTTATTTTATTATGATACGATATTACGATCAAGCGCCGATAATATAGGTTTAAAGCTAACTGAGGCCGTCGTAGCACAGGTGCAGAAGCGTGCAACTGTAAACGCGACGGTCGTGGGTTCCATTCCTATTCGGGGGAATGAAATATTTAATATTTTAATTTCCTCGCTCTGGTAACTAGGCAAAGCCCGGCGTGGAGTTCCGCCATTGACCATGTGAGACTTCAGTGGAAAGTTCGGATCAGAAAGTTCTTAATGGGAACGAAGTGTCTTAACACTAGGTTCCCAGGATCCCTCTGCCTACCCTGCTATGTGAGGGAAAGAGCTACATGAAGGTAAATAAAAAGGTAAACAAAGCAAACCACGGCTTAACTTTTTTGAGTCAATATAATTTTCCTTCCATTTACTCCATTTGAAGTAGAAGGCCTATTCAGGAAACATAAACAAAGTCATGCATCAACAAAAAGGCGGGAGGGGTGTCCCCAAACAAATGATTCGACTTAAACTTGCACTTTCTTGTAAGTGACGGAAGTCGTTTGTCATTTTTACTTAACATATATAATGTATACGCTTAAACGAAAAATAAAACAAAAAATAAGTGTACGATAGAGGCAAACCTCTGATATTAACGAAGACACGCAATAAACTGTTTATTATTATATAAAAGCTTTACGCTCAACCACATACAGCAGGACAGACAGTGGAGTTTTAGTGTCAAGATATGTCGTTCCCCGCGCACTGCAAGCTTTTTAGAACATTGCGAATCTTAACGCCGCGCAGTTATCTGAACGAGGAGGAGAATACAACTATTGCGTTCACAATTTAACACAATGGCCCCTAGGTTATCATTATTTAGATGAACAATAATTTTATACAAGGAAACAAAAAAACTATGACAATAAAATAACATAGAATTATATTCCAAAACCTGGCATTTACACTACGATTTGTAACGCTTAAGTATTATCGTGTTCACAATCAGTTATAGCCTTTACTAATGAGAGAATACTAACTAACTAATTAGATATCTCAGCGTCTATATATCACTCGGACAGTGGGCGGATCTGCCGACCACACAGCATCCGAGATGATGACGAGGAGAGATCACAGATTTCTGGAAACGCCTAGATTTCTAGACTATTAATCTTCTGATTAACAGTTTAAGAGTCCGCGCGAACTGTCCGTTGGAGATTTATGATACTTCGTGTCGGACCCCACACTGAGATCTAAAATCGATCTAAACGCTGCCCAAGAACAGAACATGTATGTGTTTGTTAAAATTAATATCAATAATATTTTAAAATAATTTCATTTTAACATATTATTGATACCCTAGGAAAACAGGACGGTTGTAGGTTCTATTCCGGCCCCAAAGTCGTTACTCAACACACAACACGCAATTTCACAAAAATTGAGCTGCGCGTGAGGAACGGAGTGTCTTAACACAAAGTTTCCTCTGTCTACCCTGTTACATGCGGAATATAGAGCGTGAACTTATAAAGTCACTTATTTAAGTTTAAGTGAATGCTACCTTCCAAGTTATAAACAACCCCATAAAAACAAAAAAAAAACGAAAAAAAGTATAATAGATAAGTAGTGTAAAAATACAATACAAATTTATCTCGTTAGTGGCCTGTGAGAAGAGCGTCAATTACTGCAATCAGTCACGATTAATCCAGACCTTGGCCTTGTCTGGATGAGCACCTTGGACGCCGTGATTTGTTCTGATGAAGATACCACTTAACTATCTCTACAATTGTATATCTCAGTGTATTTAGATAATATTGTAATTGGGATTGAATGTGTATACACAGCCCGCAATATTGTCTGCGTGTGGGACACACAGCGTAATATTCTTGCACAAATTTCGGAAAACTTTCTCTTAATACATTTCTATACTCCCCAAAGAAACTATGTGTATACCAAATTTCAGTGTTCTACGCCGCAAAGTTCTAGTTTTCGTTCGTTAAAATGAAAAAAAAAACCTGATTATTAAAGGTGGAGATCAAATCAAGAAATTTAATGATAAATAGTAAGGCCAACAGTGATTCACAAAAAACCGCACAACAAAATGAAATACATAAATAATAACAGCTTACATAAAAGCAAACAGTTAACGCAATCCCTTCCAGAAACCATTCGGTTTCGCTCATGATGTGTCTATCGCATCCTGATTAATAAATCCTGGTTTTATCTAAATGCCCGCGCCGTGCTGGTTTCCAGCTCAACGAGAACAACAGTTCTGTCATTTGACAAATGCGGCGCTGTGCTCGTAATTAACAAGGACTGTTACTGTTGTACGGTACTTGTGCTATTTAGTTAACAAATCGTTTTATACTTATTTGCTTAGACTTTCGGAAGTTTAATGGAAACTCATGCATTTCTGTTTTCCGTAGGAATTTGGAGATAACTTCTCTCCATGTCTCTCTACATGCAAAATTTTAACTTTCTAAATCCAGTAGTCTCTACCTGTCAGTCGCTAAGTAATAGAAGAGTTAAGTACATCAACAAATAAATTGCAGCAACGAGAAATGGAAAGTAACGAAATTTGGAATTGTATTTAAGTAATCCAAGCTGCGAAAATTACAGTTTTAATTATATCGTAATTATAATTAAATGTAATCTTGTTTAACCAAAGTTCAGATTGTAGCGTAAGCACAGCTGCTTAATTTCACTTAACTTCTGATTTATGATTTGTGATAAGAGCTTATAATGAATGTATAAGTTTCAGCTAAAATAATCGAACCTTTACGTTGTATTGGAAATGTTAGTCATATTGAAATATTATTTGTAATTGCTAACAGCGACCGTCGCGGTTGGTATGACGTTGTTATCTTATTGTACAATCGTAGGCCAAGCAATTAGTATTGCCTATGTATATATACTACATTATTTTTTTTGGTTACAATATAGGGACTACCTATAGCGTTTTGTGAGGCAAAGGCAAGATAAATCTAGATTTTTTTAAATCACACTATATCCTTCATATAGCAGAGTAGCTTCAAGTATAGATAATATACATAAGTTGCTTTTTGTGCAGTGGAAATGGACAAGCTTGCATCATCAGATCAGAGTTCAGAGAGAAGCATGCAGATCATAAAAGGGTTTTATATATAAATATTACGAAACTGTTTGAAGACTAAATATAAGAGTTATGAAAGCCTCTTTTAGAAAAGTTCCAGTTTCGTTAGGTAACTCTAAATACTCTGAATATTAGGTTCGCTCAATTGATCCTGTAACACGCCTGAAATGCGTGCGCCATACAAAAAATCCCCAAATTAAACCGACAGCAGTACAATAAAAGAAACAAATTAGTACATTGATACATTTACGACCGCAAGCGTCACGACTAGGACACTACCGCATATAAATTTTAATCAACAGTCGTCATCGAAGCGAGTCACTTCTTGCTGAGTAGATGTCATCGCGAATATAAGTTCGTGAAGTCAAATAGGACAATTTTCCCCATTGGGTGTATAATACGTTAAGCTCACATTTTATTATTTATTTATTTAAATGCATTTATTTAAATGGAGAATTATGCATAAGGAAAATTAAAGGAGAATAAAACACAAAAAATAATTGACGCTCAAAAAGCGGTCTTTTCACTAATCAGCGATTTCTACCAGACAACCTCTGGGTTCGGTTAGAAACTATTATATTTATTTATTTTCATTTTATAAACTGAAGGCACCTGGGAACCTAATGTTAAGACACCGTTCCCCACTTTTCACCGGATTCTTTCTCTTATCAGAGCGAGATAATAAAAATATCAAAATTTCAGTCCCCCGAATGGAAATCGAACACGTGCCCCCATGTACAGGATTGTCCTCAAATAAAAGTACACTAGATCTCGTCTGTATAGCCTGTAAGAAATATAAGCTTATAAATGTGCTGGCAAGCACAAATTGAATAAATAATTGATACCCCAGCGCGACATTAGAGATCAATAGGAAGCAACCGATAGCATCACTTAAGCGCGTCTTTGCCCCACATTCTGTTGATAGCGGAGTGCAGACAAATCGTGTGTCAGAACTACTGATAAATGACAAGTGTTCCGATTTGCCCATTACTTCCGATGGCATCGAGATGGATCACCTCGTGATCCCCTCTCTCCGTCCCTCCGTTGCTCCTCCTCCGTTGCTCCTATATTATTATCTAATATCTACGTAATTTCATTATAAATTATAAGTCAGTGCCAATTTGTGTGGCGATCTGTTTCAATTGATCTGTCACTTGTTCGTTTCTCGTGTAGAATGTCATTTATTTTTATTATATTTCGTTAGATTGTTAGATTTGTTGTTGTTGAGTGACGTACGATTGAAACGTGAAGTAAATGTCACGATATATTTTTTCCCTCATATATTATCTCTCTCTCTCTCTCTCTCTCCATCTCTAGTTTCACAATGTATCCGAATATAGCAGACCATTGTGTGAAGACACATCTTTTCTATCTAATTGTGAAGATAATATATTAAGTGGCGAACTTCAACGCTTCGTTTTCGTTCGACATAAGAACAAACCTAAAACCATACTTTCATTTAAACTGCTGTGCCATAATGGTCTCTAAACATAAAACAAAATTTAAATATTATTAAATAATAAATATATAATAATATTCAAAGTTGTAAATTGATGGACAAGTGTAAATCATCTACGCCAATACTTCCATACAAACAAACACTGACAGAACGTCCTAACGTCCATAACTCATAAACAATTTGCCGTAAAATGGCTGCTTATTAAAAATCAAATTTATATTCATATAGATTTACGACATCGTAAAATACCAGTTCACGGACGTATTGATTCGAACCTAATGCCTAGAAGTGGGAATGAAGCTACAAATAACGAAGCTATTACGACTTACATTAAATATTTTTGTTAATATTTGCCTATCTAAACAGTTCTGTTGAATAAAACGCGAGGCCGTTGTGGGTTCGATTCCAACTCGGCGTAATGTAGATACAAAACAAACAAGACGTTGAGTTCAAATACAACACACAATCACTCGAATATTAGGCATCGCGTGAGGAACGGAGTGTCTTAACACTAGATTTCCTCTACCGGGATATGCGGAAAAAAGTGTGAAGGCCCTGTAAGTGGGAACACAAATAATGAAGCTTCAGGTTTAGTGGTTTTGTTAATATTTAGAAGATTTAGATTATTTTATTAATTACAGGAACTAATTTGAAGTGCCTTGAGCAGGATCGATTAGAGGCGCGGGGAATTTATTATTTTTATTTACTAGCTCTGGTAGACAAACGGCGGCATTGAGTTTCGCCACTGAATGTGCAATGTCTGGAAAGTTACAAACAAAAAATAGAGAACGGAATATATAATATTAGGCTCATTTTTCTTCTTCGCTTCGTAAAGTTGCCTCTTTTTATACATCACAAGTGTAGAGTTGGGAGAGTGTACTCACTACCCAGTGATCAGTAACTCTGTTGAATAGAAAGTGGGGACCGCAGTGTGTACTTTCACGAATTTTTTTTCACTAGGATCCATATCTCAACTCTGTTATAGGCTACATATTCTGTTATAGGATTAAGCCTGAAGCTGATAAAAAATGTTTTTACGTTAAATTTGGCCTTCAATAATGTTTATGTTACTTATTAATAGAGTTTATATGACGACATCACCTATTTACTTTTTTGCTTTACAATCGCCTACTCAACAGCTAATGAGATTAATGTACAAAAGTTAATAACATAATTAAAGGAAATTTATTATTCATTCTGGTATGAATTAAATTATTTAAGTTTTTAATATTCTTGCTCTGGTGACAAGGCAAGACAAGGCAAGAAAATTGTTTCAATAGGTACAGGGTGTCTTAACACTAGATTACGAAGTTCCCTCTGCCTACCCTGCTATGTGCGAGGTACATTGTAAAGGTAAAACCTTAAAAAATGGAAACCTACACCATCCATCATAACTATCATCGTCATCATCAACGCATCTTCGTCCTCAGTTTGACATTGGCCTCTAGAGGCCTCCACTACGGTTACCGAGAGCATTTGCCCAATGTTTGTCGGTTTTGAGACATTTATTAATACTAGACATATTTTTAATACTAGAGAACCAATTGACTCATAGAATAGGCGTTGGCATAGCAACATGTAAGTGTTTATACAACTATATATACTGATTTTATACAAATGTATAGTAGTGTGCGTTACATATGGTAGTGTGCGTTTTATTTTATTTCATTTTATGTACTTCTATGCATAATTTAAAAAAAAAAAATTCTCCTCTATATAAACTATTGCTGCACCAAATTGCGCTTCTTAGTTGATACAATTTTCATAAAAAAGAGAAACAACAAAGTTTTTGCTTCACAAATTAATATATAATATGTATTATAGATTAAATTTATGCAAAATAAATTTCATCAATCGACAACCTCTTATTTGTACGTCAATAGAATATTTGTCAGTAGAATATATATGAATAGATAACCACCGCAGCCACCCAGCGAGCAACTTGTGAGTTCGCAAAAATTAATTTTAGCCATCGCACGATATGAAATAATAATATAAATGACCTACAATCAGGCTGTGTTTGGGTGATAGAGTCATCAACGAAATTAACATAAAAGTCAAGTAAAAAATATGGCGTGTATACTGCTGATTCCGTAGATTTGCCAAGTAAGTAGAAATAGTACTATATGCTCTATACGAGCATATAGTACTATTTCTACTCGTATACTATATGCTGGATACTCTAGATACTCCAGATACTCATCACCATAAAATTTTCTTAACATTTTGTATTGAGTCGCGGAACGTCTCATTATAAGAGCAAGGAAATGAAAATAATTCATCACCCAGACTGGAAATTGAATCCACAACCCTGACTGCCTGCGCCGCCGTCGTAGTAGCGGCTTACGCTACAACTGTGTAATTAGATAAGTCAAAGTTACGTTATACGTTTTTAAGTGACGGATCCCTGCTCTCGCAGAAAACAAACAAATTTCGTTGAACAACAAAAACCTTCTAATGACACGTTTGGTATAATTCTGTAGAAGCCTCCTTGATGGCTGAATTATTATAATAGCTGAGCTCTAGATTAAAGAGCCCTCATTTTAGGTAGTTTTTGCTATCATAAATGGTGTTCTATTAAAAATTTAAAATCAATTTGATAAAGTAGTTGTTAATTTGTAATAAAATATCGTATTCAAAGTGCCTCAAGAAGTCGGCAGAACATGGGAAGCGGAAGTGTCTGTACACTCCGTCTCCAGGTCAGGTCAGGTTCAGAGTATCCTGCCTTGAGGACGTACACTGTATAATGCATCATTTTCATCAATCATCATTCAGGGGATAAAAATACTGTTTTTTCAGTTTCACGTTATCCCGTATTCGAGGAAAATTAAAATAACTCTTTCCCCCGAATGAGAACCGAACCGTGTTTTTAGCCAAAAGCTCTCACACTGCGCCACAATGATCTATAAAGAAGATACTCACAACTCTCGTATATTTTAATACTAATATTTGTGTATATATATTTTTCTAGAAAGTATAAAAGAAATAAGGTTAGCTTATGGAGTTAAGTGCATTACAATAAAATAAAACCGCAACTAAACGTATGTCGCGACCCCTTGCATGGTTTCGCGTCACCCAAGCGACGTCCGCTGGTACAAATCCAATTACGAAGACTGACTCGTCAAATATTCTTTATTATATGTACTGTACAGTACGTACAAATTATACATAACTTCAACGGAGTGTCTTAAGACCAGCGGTTAAGACACTGAAATCCGTTGAAGTTACAAAATGATGGAACTCTATATTAACTACTTTTTCCCTTTTTTGTTTAAGTGATATATTCATGCATCTGCGTTCCTCGGAGCAAGATCAGAATTCACAACCCGTCGCGGTCAGTCCCTGGCTGAGCCACGATAGCCTCCTTACAACTTGTAATGATAAGAACATTAAATCAGTTTCACGCTGTATCCCGCACACAGCAGAGTAGGCAGAAGGAACCTAGTGTGTAGACACTTCGTTCCCCATTTTCTGCCGAATTCTGTAGGCATTGCGTGTTGAGTGGCAGTACTTTCAACGTCGCGCTTTGCCTCGATACCAGAGCGAAGAAATAGAAATATAAACGTAAATAAATATTTCACTTCCTCGAGTGGGAATCGAACCCACAGCCGTCGAATTACAGTCACACCCTTGTGCCGCTGCGCCACGACGGCCTCAACGGACGTATAAGAAAGTTAATACTTAAAAAATAACTTTCAATTAAGCTAATAATAAAGAAAAACAACAAGAAGGCGGAAATGCTCAGCGAAGTGAAGCAACAGAGCGTATCGATATTAACTATCAAATATTGATGTATTATACATGCAGTGTGACGCGAGTGCGGCATGGTTCTACCTGGTCCGCAGGCGAGTGTTGCCCAACACTCAGATGCGACTATCTCGAAATCTTTATATCTGTCTGTACACGTCAACAGGTGGAGATAAACCATCGATTAATATCTACTAACATCAATTAGGTATTCGATTTTAATTTATATTATAGGTTTTTTTGGTTTTCATTTAGTTGATTTCACAACTCGCACTCGCGGCCGTCGTGGTGTAGTGGACAAACATCTGACAGTAAAAGCGACGGTCATAGGCTCGAGGCTCACTCAAGGAAATTATTATATTTAACTAATTTTCATTTTTCCGTTATTAAAAAGAAAGCGCGGCGTTCAGTTCCACCACACCCTTATGAAAATATTTCCGGCTTTGGGAACAGAATGCTCGAATTGTGAATTAAACTGGCTACTTCCAGCTTATCAGAAACACTGACGACTAAACGTAGAGGTCACCCGAAACGAGATTTGATATGATATGTTGGTCAATGGTATATTTTATGACATCGTACCAGTTCCGTTGCGTTGCTTGTCTTGAGACCGCAAAGGTAGGGTATCTCTCATACATTTTCATATGATGAATATTAAACAGAATCTGCTTAAGAAATAATATTCGTTCAGTTCATCTCCGCTTATAATTATATGGTAATTCGTATTTGCGCTTGCGATTGCTGTACATATTAATGACTACCTGCGAGTATATACGGTCCACGACTTTTCTATTTGTATGTAATTTATATTTAAATGATATCTAAAGAAGAACGATGAAGCTGTCGTTTGCTCTGGTGATAAGACAAAGCGCGCCGTTTAATTCTGTTACTCAACACGCAATGTCTCGAGAATTGGTCGAAACGAGCAGAACAGAATGTCTTAGTATTCCATTACATCTGTTTACTCTGGTCCACGCGGGATACAGCGTGAAAATATTTAAAAATGTGTAATTCGTTTGTTTACTTCAATAACTATTACGGGTAGAGACATAAAAGAGTCATACTATTCGCGGTAGTAATAACTATAACGAATATACTTTAGTCGATCCCAGAGGGAGCCAGTGTCCACGCCGCGACCCACTTGTGCTGATTGAGATAGAATTGGTTTAGTTCTCGTTTCTGGTATCAATCCTGACACTGGGCTTCCACTCAGATTATCGAATGTTAGTTTAATGCGACACGACGCGTTTCTGCAGAAGCGTTCATTAGATTAACAGAGTACTCGTACTTTCGCTTCTTATGGCGTTTGGTTTAGATATGCAAAAGATAAATTGTGATTGAAATTTTTTCAACCAATTTTAAATTTCGATTACCTAAATTACCTAAATTACAGACTTCTCATCCTAAAATGTGTGGAAACCCAAAAATTGCTAAGCCGACCCTAACGAAACTTGGACTGTTCTCTAACTTGGAATATATCAAAATATCGTTTCAATTTAATTATTTTTTTTATGGGAGAGGACATTAAGTTTTTTTTTTAATATTGAGTTTTTGATAAATTTCTAGACAAACATACAAATACTTTTTGCAAATGTGTCCAAGTATAATAAATTAAAGAAAAATCAACAATTATACTTTACAATATGTTTCTTGAGGTTTCCGCTGCTGCCATAACTTATGTATTTTCTTAACGTCTCGAAGATCACCCACCTGAGAAATATTAATCATTGTTTACAAGATTCATGAATCTTATTCAAGTTTTAGTACTTATGAATATTAACATACATACATTTAGCTTATCAACATATCTAAATAATATTAATTTTACCACTCTGGTAGATAGAGCGCGTCATTCAACACGCTCTGTCTCGAAAATGGAGAGTCGGAAATAAAGTGTTAAGAAGGAAAAGGCGTGAATCTGCTTTTTATATTAACACTAATGTAACTCATTTGAATATTTCATAAACAAATAAAGAGAACGCAACGAACTCGTGAGATCAACCACAGTCTAGTCAAAGGCAGTCAATATTAAAATTACAAATTTATAAAAGCTTGTGTATAATTAATAAAGTAATTGTTTTTGTATTTAAATATCTTATGTACGATGTCATGAAGTAATACAGTGATACAACACTACGTTTCGTCAATGTTTACAGATTAATCGCAGGAGAAATGCGAATATTGCAAAGCTAAAGAATTTCTTTGATTGAATTCTACTCTGTTGGACCGTTATCGTTTCGCTGTAGCCCACAGTACCTGCAGTCAGTTAGCTCGGACGTCTGGGTCTGGTCTCATGTGCCATTTGTTATTTGTATAACTCAACGAAAAACTAATTATTTCCATTTCGCTACAGGGGTGAAGACGTACGCGAATGTTAATATCAATATATCTACCTCAAAGATACAACGTTTAACAGCCCCCTGGCCCTCACAGAAGATCAAATAACAAAAACTGATGATAAAAAAATTCATTTCGTAAAATATTTTTTGTCGATGAGACGCGAGCAATCCTTAAATTAAATTATTCTCGCATACATACAATAGGCTACAAGTACTTCTAAGCTTTAAAGTACAGCACGGCCGATGTGTTGTGGCCACATATGAAATAAGGCTTTTTGAACTTTTTCACATTGTACACCTAAGTGAGAGATGTAATCAAAACTAAGAAAAAATGTTAAAATAAATTTGCGCAGCCACCTACATCTAACTTCAGGCGGCCACAACTCGATCGCCGTACTGTATTCAAAGTTATCTGTTTGTTTAGACAGCACGCGGCGACTAAGCCCCGATTCTCATACATAAATTAGGCATTGTCGCTCTTTTTACCCACGACCTCCCCCACCCACCCCAGCCCCCCCCCCGGTCCGCTCAGAGGGACGCAGAACTCGGAATGTCAACGCCGATTTACTAATTCATTTCGGCAAGTTGACGCCGCCTTTAAGTTATACGACACGACGCGTGACGTACGCGTGTCCTAGATTACTTCTGTGAGTTTATTTAACATGAAAGGAAGAAACACATTATTGTGTTTTATAAGTTTGATGATATCAGATATGTTTTATTGTTTAAAAAGATATAAATGTTATAAGAGGTTTTATATTAGTATACGAAACAAGAACTCTAAGAAGGTCTATTCATTCTTATTTTTTATCAAACAAAGCACAGCGTTGAGCTCCGGAACTCAACGCCACACTTTATTTACCAGAGTGGAAAATGAAAATAAATTTAATAATAATCATCGACTGGAGATTGAACCAAAAACCACCGTGTTTTATAGTCAGACACTATCCACTGTGCCACGACGGTGCCTTTATATTTATACCTATTTACAGTATCATAAATTATATTAAGTGGTATATACGGATAACTACGTATCATAACTAAAGCAACAGCAACCAACCCGTACGTCACTAGCTTCCATCTTGAATGATCTATCCTCATATTTTTCCTGACCATTATCCTTTTTAGAACAAGTACGTGCTGGGTCTCAAGTAGCACTTTTTCTTTTGGGAAAACCCACGAGATACGTGATGTAGATACTCTATCATTGTTTACTCCTCATGACACAACAAATGAATCTGATTTAATTATTAGCATCCGGTTGAAACCGCCGGCCGCCCTTGTACGTACTCGTATGTATGGTGCATGTGTAATATTTGATTGTTTGCAACATTCATGGGATTGCGTTTCTATAACTATTTATAATAAAATGTATCATTAATCTGATTTAAATTTAAATAAAATTTTATCAAATCAACTTCTCTTGAATAATTTCCCAGTTCAGCTCTACGTTTAGGTGTTCAAGAAGTATCTGGAATGGTGAATATCCGCGGGTTACGTATATTGGAATTTCGATTCTTTTGTGGCGTTATGTTAGTACTCTACTAAATAAAAATTTTACAATGTAGCGAATAAGCAAAACTTAGTAAAATAAATACTTTAGATTTTCCCTAAAAGCTCATTCATTTAATAAGCTTTTATAAACTTTAATGAAGTTAGACAAAAATATCAGAAGACACCGTCCTACAGAAACAGCACTGGTAGCTTCATGGTGGTTCAAGACGCGCCGGCAAGAAAATCAACAATAGGTGTTTTAAAATAAATATATAAGAATCACTAGCGTTGTTATAATTAATAGTCTTGAATGATTTGATAATTATTATAAAATATTGAACTTAAATACAAAAAAAACTTCACTTAAACTTTTATATAATATATATATATATATCCAACGATAATGAATCTACTAAATATTTAAGAATACAAATCGTATCGTATAAAAAGCTTATTGTCCTAAAAGGTAACGGTATTAGAGTCCTCTTTGTTGGTACTTAACGCTGAGGAGTTCAGATATTTTTTGCTAAATACCGTCGTATCGTCATCGCCCCGCCACCTTCCAATTATAATGTTATTCATTTATTTATTTATTTATCCCGCATAAAGATATACCTGTGTTTAGTTCACTCAGCAGTCAGGAGTCAGGAGTCAGCTGAGCTACGAGTGCGTGAGGAGGATTCTTATGGATATTAGAAATTAATTTAAAGATATATGCTTATATTTTTCTTTATGGACAGTTGTTCTAATAAAACAGTAAGACTTGTATCAGCCTTTAGGATAGCTAAGAAGTCAAGATAATGTGTTCATACTTATGTGTAGATTTATCAACTCGCTTATAATTTGAAGAGTAAGAAAGAATAGCACTAACATAATAAATGCAAATTCAAGACTTAAAGGACATTAGAACTGGGCGAAAATAAAATGGCACTACAACAGAAGCAATACCATTTCAATAAAAAAAGAATTCTCAAAATCGATCCATTCAATCGAAAGTGGTTTATTAGATACAGGTGCATTTACAAAAAACAATAAAAGAAAACTACGAGTATATTTAACTTATAACGTACTTTCATTTAGTTCTACATTTTGAAAGGAAAGATTATTTTATAACATAAGTTAAGGTCGTCGTGACACTGCGGCACAGCGTATGGCTGTGGGTTCGATTCCCTCGCTCTGTCGAGTGTCGTAACAATTTCCTCTGCTTGTTGCCTGTTATATGCGGCATATGATGATATAATAGGAGTGTTAACATTAAGCAATCTCTCAAAGGCAAAACGAGCGCATCTACGACACCTCGTAATTGAACTACAATGAGAAGCTTTTAAGTAGTTGTTCCAAAAACCGGTCACGCGGACCTCTGAATGTATGTGATAAACAGATTGTAGTCATAAATACTGCTTAAATATATGGTAAGAAGGGAAGGAATACATCAACTTGGCGTTTTATATGTATTTAGAAAATTTGCGTTGTGGGTTCTATTCTCGTTCGTGGGAATTTCGGGAAAAAATTCTAGAGGTAGTTACATAAAAGCATAAAAAAGACAAAAAAAAAACAATAAACACATTATGCGCATAGAGGTAGTGTGCAAAGGCGGCCATTTGGCGACTTTCAATGCGTTGAACGTTCAATATATGTCGTTTTATATAAAATCATTATAAGTGTTCGGAAGCCACTACATTATTATACCTGAGACAGAACAGTTATAAAATACCTAACTCACCAGACATCAATATGGTAAATTATTGTGCGCAAATAAAATGAATCTTTATTTGAATCTTGCTTTTTACTTTTTATTCAAAATTATTTATTTGTATTTTTATTTATTTAGTTGTCTAATTCACCCTATTTCAGCAAAAGATCAATCGCGATCTGATTTGACAGCATCCAAAGCGGCCCTTTGTGTCGCCAATGTGACATGAGAATGGTTTAATTGGAGTTAGAATAGATATAAGCTTGCGTTACACTAAAGCCTTTTCTTATCTACGCTTCAATTTAAATTAATTTTTATTCTGGAGTACTCATAAAAAGGGAACCTACTTGATGCTGACAACATAAATAGGTGTATTTACTTTAAAACTGTTAAAAATAGATAATCTAAATATTTCAACAATATTTGACACTATTTTTTACTTTTACTCGGACGCGGATAGGTATCGTATAATATTTTGTTTCCGAAACTTTCAGCCTAAGTATTAAATAGTTCAGCTAATAATAAGCTAACCTTTAAACGAGGTTTTTTATATTGTATGTACAACTTTCGTACATTACTATAATATTACTTACATATTTCGATTAAATGAATATCTTTAACGAATCATAACAACTTTTTTGTATAAATCGATGTACATACAGCTTTAACAGTCGGTGAAGATCCAAAGCGACAGGCTCTCATTGTCCTCGAGAGAAACACTCCCGACTTCCATCGATCACAGATACCTCGCTGTCATATTCTGACGCGGGACACCGCAGTCCTCCAAATTTGGCACAACCGATTCGACAAACAAGTGTTTTTTCCTTTATAATATATATTATTAAGAAGGCGCAAATGAAAAACTTTTAAATAATAATTGCGTTGTTGTTTTGCCGCAAGATCAAGGTATGAAATGACAATAAAATTCGTGGCTCTGGTTCCGGTAAAACTTGGATGATATGGAGTCATAATTGAACTTCGTTTTTTAGTAAATTTCCGATATTATTGATAACGAGATAAAAAAATAATTAGTAATATTTCTTACGAACTCTCATGAGAAAACTACTGACGTTCAAAATAAGTTACCTAAAAAGTTTAAACATGCTTCCTGCATCCTCAGAGATCTCGATTATTTTTAAAATCGCGGTGTTGAGACCAGCTATTATACTCGAAACTTGCTCAGAAAGTGGAAAATAGTGTATGGGAGATGCAGGGTAAAGCTGAAAACATTAATAGAATAATTTATTAAATGAACGTTAATAGAATAATAAAGCTCTGAACATCATGTAATTTAACATTTAGAATATTTACGACAGCTTTGACTTTTGGTTTCATTTTCAATCATATTGGATTCAATGGTGGTCCGCCAACATGATCCCGCGCTCGGACGCCGCCCCGTCACCCCTCACGACTTACCAGTCCAGAGCCACCATACCACATATCAAGTATCATATATAATAGTAAAAGTAATGCTTATTTAGCAACTCCGCGTTTAAATAATTATTTTAGTTGGGTTGAGCGGGGCTCTTTTACTTGTTCATGTTCATATTCCTCGAGGAAGAGTTACTTTTATTTGATTGAGTCGTATTACGCCACAAACTTTGAACATCCGTTAATTAATGTTATTGTTTTGTAAAAATGGCAATTTTTCGGTCATAATGAATGAACGTTGCGTTCATGAGATAATCGTCGACGTCAGTCGTACCAACTCTTCCACGCGAACTCAAGTAAAACCACATCATACTCCACGCGACACAAACAGCCAAATTGCTCCAATTCTTACAACGCGGAACATTTATTGTAAATCAGAGAAGGAATGCAACTGGCATTTTTATAAGAGAGAAAGAAAGCTTAAAATATAAACACAAAGCGTCCATAACGCTATTACGAGATGCCCACTAAATCTCTCGCGCCTTGTAAAAATATTTAGAAATGTTAAAAAAGAAATGGTCTTTTAAAAACGGTTATGTAACAAATAATTTTATTGGTGAAAATGATCTGTTATAAATATTATAAATGTCAACAGATTGTTGACATTTGACATGACTAATCTCAGGAACTAATTGTTAAAGTTGAAGCGTTTTTTTTCTGCTGGATATTCTCAACAATTCGTTTCAATGTAACACCCACTGTAATTGAAGTTATTTTGGCACATAAACTTAGTCATTACTATTTGACTACGAAAGCGAAGCGGTAGGTTGCAGTTGTATCATGGAGCCGTGGTGGTGCAGTTGTCGTGTAACTGACATAACGCTGGTGATGTCATCTTTATATGTTGTTCTTCTTCTGGTATTGTCTACCATCACCGACCAACATATGTTAGATATGTATTTGACCTATATGGAACGCAGTCTTTGAATATAGTAAGCAGCATCAGAACATGCTTACATGGATACTTGTCTATATAATGACAAACTTTATACAAAATAATCTCGAAAACTCGAAATCTCGAAACTATAAGATAAGAACTGAAAATAAATTGTATATAAAATTACAGTTTAAGACCTTTTAACGTAATCGACTTTCTATAGCTATCGAAAAAAGCTATAAATAAAACCAAAATTAACTTATTTCGTATCAGAGACTTAAATTGTATCATGTTATAAGATTTATTGTTAAAAATCGTTCATCTTGCTGTCCTATAAATTATGAACGGGCGACACGCGCGCGTTGCGTGGATAAGGCGGTGATACCGCAGTACCTTCTGGAGCTGGATTTCTGTTCGGTGATTTATTCCACAAGTGTCGATCGCATCGTCTAATGCGTCATTGTTGGTATTCATTGTATTGTTACCTCACCCTCCCTTCTCTATCTTATCATTGTCCGGGATAATATCATACTTCTCTTTTACTCCAAAAATTCCGTTCCATCGCATATGAATGAGCTTTTCCCCTTCACTCGATATCTATAAAAGTACAAACATTCAATTCGCTCCCTTGCTAATATATAATCCTGTATATTAATATTTATTTTGCGCATACGCTTCTGCAGCTTTTGTAGGGAGGATTAAGACGGCGGCGCTGGTGATCAACGACGAGCTATCAATATCATTCATCACGGTCCTTCGTGTGGATTTTATATGGAAATGAACAAAGCATCGGACGGCGACTAAAAAAGGGCAGTTCATTACTACGCAAATCTAGTTATGTAACGTGACTATGTTCGGTCGCGGCGCCGACAGAGGACCTTCGTATCGGCTCTGAGATCTTGATTGAGATTTATTGGACAGATCGCCCGAGCCAGCGCGCTCTATATAAATCAGTCTTCTGTGATTTTACACCAATCATTTTACCGCCCGAGGAGTTCCAAAAACGACGAGCGTTCTTATGTCCTGCACGTTACGGTCGAGGGTGCGGCGGATGCTGTTTACTGATATAAAAATTGTTTGTCGGCAAATTGGTTATGGACGAGGTCGCGCCGCTTACGAAGCGAATTGCCTGTTGATTTGTTTTGACCGCTCGTTAGCTCCTTGGCGCTCATGATTTGGATATTTGGAGATACTTGTTCAGCGATACTGAATGTTTCCAAATGATTTTTAAATGAGCAATTTGCCTTTCCTGTTACTTGGACAAAATGCTGACTTTAACTGCTTTATGCGATTTTAAATAATATACATAGATAAGTAAGGTATGTTTCTATATTAACAAAGTAAACAAAATAATATTGATCTACATTATAAAACTTAAAGCAAACAATACCCGCCCTACTTGTATACAATGCAGTGTGTATTTGAATCCATTATAATCGATCAAGAATAATTTGACAGGTTCAAATATAACGCCTTTAAAGTCAGTAATAATGTTTAAGTCCGAACAAACGCCACCTGATGTTCTATTTTTCTATTATCGGCCATAAATTACTTTTAATTGTAATATAAATATAAACCTTATGTTTATGGCTTAAAGTTTGCATTTCGCTTAAAGTGTTAAGGGTCCTTTATAAGGGTGGGTTCTGGTAGTGATTGACGAACAAGATGTTTATCTGTAAACAATGCGTGTGGCTGCGCCTGCGCAGGTCTACGTATTTGAGTTTGAGCTATCGATGGAAGACAGAAATTGACAAGGACCAAACCAATTCCAAACATTTACACATTATTTGGTAATTCACACAATATATTTGAAAAAATGTAAATCTGTCTGTAAATACATTATTAGGGAAATCCCCCTCAAATGCTCAAAGCATTTAACGTAATACGGATGTTTGCGCGCTCCCTGCCCCCAACAGATTTGTTTCAATGAGTGGGCCTAACCTGTTGTATGCGCTATTTCACATTGTTTTCGGTTTTCACATTAACAAGTAAAAATAAACCTAATTGAAAGGTAGATAAAGTATAAGTTCCTTTAATTTGATTGTTATCGCCAGGGTTCTCATGGTCGGCTGTAAAGGAATTACGAAGTGTATGCAGTTGATTGAAAAATTCCATGGAGATGTTTGTGACACTTGTGGGGTTGACACCCTCACCGAACCTGGCGTTACAGGAAAATTACTAAGCAATAAGTTATTTCTGTTTATAGCAGAATATTTTTTTTGCATTATTAGTAAGCTAGCCGACCTGAATTATATGAGAAAAATTTACTAAATATGTTTATGAAATTATTTTCAGTTTATGGAGTGAAATCTAAAAAATACCACGAAACACGTGTTCAAAGAAATATTTTTACGAGTTTGAATTTAAATTTTTACATAAATCGGTGGCGATTTAAAGATTTTTCCATACATACTTTCAACTCCTATTTCATCTCATTAGGGTTAATATTTTTCAAGGTCCCTTCTTAGTAGGTGTCCACATTATAAAAATAATTAAGTAATCTCTTTAAATTTCATGTTTCTACGCAAGCGATTGTGGCTGTGCGTGCGTCTAACCTCAGTCAGTGGGAACTTTTATATATTGTATCTATTATATATATTCTTTTATGTATTGTTTATATATATTCTTTTATATATTGTATCTATCTTTTATATATTGCTATTTTATATAACATTTTTAATATCTATACTAAAAATATTATAAAAAATAGCGTAAGTGATGGTCACCTAATGGTAGGTTTGATTCTGTAGAAGACATTCATTTGAAATATTGTATTTCACTCTGAAAACGAATTTAAGATCAATATAAGTCTCTACTTCGTTTACTTATTCATTAATTTCAACAACAAATATTTATAGTAACGTAACTATAATAATTACTTATAACGTCGTGGATTTTTTTATATTAAGGAAGAATAGTTAAAAATACTTTTTGACAGTTTTTGTACTTTTTATATAACTATGAACATTTATTATGACTAATCAATAAATTTTAAGTTTAATTTAATAATTTCATATTGGAAACGTGCGAGTTGCGTGACGATTTAACGTGAGATTTAATTAAGTAAAGAATTAACAACCCATACAGTTTGACTGGGGCATGTTTTGCAATAGCAATATAGGCAACGATACATCAGGAAGCCACCCCCCAGAGCTGCTCAGTAACTTAGTTAGAGCCCTAAATAGCAGGCGCGGTCATCAATTACCGCCGAGACACTGCACCCCAATCGTCTGTGAAACCGCACCGGATCAGCGCTCACGCTTGACGGTAATTGATTGACGCATTGAAATGTTATTAAGAAGTCTGGTCCAGTCCAATTCCTTATTATGATTCTTTCCATGATTTTCGAATAGAGTTTTTTGTCAATAAACTTATTTAGCAGATTCAACTGTTGGAACTGGCATCTTAAGTATTATTCTAGAATAGTAGCGTGACACTCTAAATTATATTAATTCTTTTAAATTATCTTCGGATAGAAGAATTAGGTTAAAATCTCCTTATAGAGATTGACCGAAGTACTACGCTTCACGCTTGGAAACTTAATGATAAGACACTGTTCCCGTCAAGACACTTCCGTTTCCCACTTTCCGCCGAAATCTGGTATTGCATGTAGGGGTGGCTGAACTCAACGCTGTGTGTTGCCTCGTTATCAAAACAAGGAAAATTAAGATATTAAATATGTCACTACCACGAGTGGGAATCGAACAAAAACCCTTCGCGTTTACTTATAATATACTTATTCAGCTAAAAATTATATAATGTTAAATAACTTATTCCGTGTCCAGTTGGTTCTCCTGAAGTGTTCAACGGCGTGGCGGATTTAATAACTTTCAAATGTTATATAACATGTAGATATGTTTGTTCAGCCTCAGGAGATACAAAACAAGAGAGTAGATGCTGATGAAGTCTCAGATAAGTGTCCGTCAAACAGCACTCCTATGAACTTTCACGATTTGCTCGTTGATTTAAATTCAAATTTAAATAAACTTTATGTTATGTTTGTTTGCTTAATATAAAATTTGGTTTCACATTGTATCCCTTATATACAGGGGGTAGGCAGAGTAAATTTTATATTTTTCGAGACTGCGTGTTGAGTAGAAGAAGAACTCAACACCGCCTTGCTTTGTCTCGCTCTCGCGAGGGAATGAAAATAATTCACTCCCTCGGATGAGAATTGAATCCACGACCGTCGCGTTGCAGCCAGAAACTACATTTCATACTTTAGTTTTTTAGCTCCACGCTGTATTCAGCGTATAGCATGATAGGTTGAGGGGACTTGGGAACATCGTTTGAGTTTGCTGGCTTGATGGTAGTTGGTTATGAAACCACGATCAATTTACATAACTTTGAATATTATAAGTTTAGAAATATTAATTTTCGATAGATTTAGATTGAAACTACTTTATGAAATGATGGTATTTTATGATGGTGTCTAGAGTTGCCATCATTCAATTTTAATGCTCGGAAAATGTTTTTATAACAAAGAAGCATTTCCCCGCGGTCCTTTGAAGACCACGTAGTCTGGCGCAAAGTCAACAAACAGCTATAAATCATTGAGTTATTCTATCACCTAAACTGTAACCACAAGTGGGACTAATTAATAATAATTGAAATAGATTGGAAATACCGTAAACAGTATTATATATATTACTGTGAAGCAAAGGCCGCCGTAGCTCAGCGGCAACAATACTCTGAGTGTAAACGCGTCGGTTGTAGTTTCGATTCCCTCTCGGGGGAATGTATAATAAATAATTTGCTCTGGTAACAGCTAACAACGCAAAGCGCGGCTGCAACTAAGTTTCTATAACCATAACGATGATTCCACACAGATTTACTTCATAAATAGTAAAACGCAATTTTCCGACTCCTATTACAGAAGAAATGCCTTAGAAAGCGATATGCATCGACGTTATCGCGCGTACTTACAAAACAATACAACAGCATTCAATAAGAATTTCTTAACCATTTTCGTAGTTGGCAGAGGACTGCTAGAATACCTTATCCGGCGGACGCTCCAGGATTCCAGCGATGGCCTAGAAAGATAGCCAGCTACAGTACGGTCAACTAGCCGTGCCCGCTAACTTCACGGAGGCCACTACTTGTCAACCGCAATGTATACTGTAATGGCACTCCACGCGCAGAAACGCAGTTCGTCTAGAGCTGGTTTTACATATTTTTTGCACATAAATTATTTCTGCTGCGTTGCGCCGCACGCATACCTAGAGCAGATAGGCAGAAGGAAACCGTCACATATCTATTTGTTTTAATTTTTATTACCATGCTTAACCTGCGGTTTATTTATTATAACTTCGAGTGCAGTGTAATGGAAGGTTACAGTGAAATATAGTTGGTCCCCGGATTCAGTATTGAACGCAAAAAATTACATATTTCTTTTATTGCTGTTTTGGACTGCTAACAAGGGTAAATTTCGATTACATACAAAAACAAATAAACAACATTGTTTTAAATTTCCAATAAATGTCATTAAAACTACACATCTCAGTACTTCAACAGAACAATCGGGACCATCGGTATATATGGCCTTCATGAATGGACGGACTATTCAATACAAAAAGGTATTTTCAATTTGACTTTAAATTTTCGAGTTCTAGTTTTTCAACTACATCATCTTTATAATGCTAGTACACTCGTAGATATTTCTGTAAAAGAACCAAAACTGCATAAACGTCGCATGCACATATGAAGTTCTTAAATTCTATAGAAAAATCAAGTCCTTGTAACATTAAAAGAAACGATCGGCTACAAATTATATCATTATACATAGTTCATAGTAAACCGCGATCACAAAAAAAACACAAGACACAAAAATGACAAAAAACCTTCCTATGAGTGACCGTTAAAGAATTAGATCAATGGCGTCGTTGGTGGTCCATTCTTCGAAACAGCCCTTCATCGGGGGTGAACTGGTGCGGTAGGCCTGTTGAGGCATACAGTCACAAGTGAAGCCTCCACTGATTTACTTAATCGTGAGGCAGATACTATCAGCAATTCAGTGTTTTGTTACGAGCGTGCCAGCGCCGGTGTTTTCGTTTTTTTCTGCGCACTTTGACTCGTTATTGTACCAATAAGGTTCGAGCGATTAAATATGCAGTTTATTGTGTATATAAATTAAATTGTTTTTTAGTTCGACATATTTGACGTTTCATAGTTTAATTATTTATGTTAACTGGTTGGTTTGTGTGGCTAGGACGGAACGGAATATATGATTACTTTGTTGGCCTATAGGGTCCTATCGTGGTCTTGCAATTATGAAATTTGGCGCGAACTAAGAAAATACAAACAAAAGACCAGTTTTTATCATTAAATCACAAATTACAATTGAATAATTTAAGTTCGCATACTCTTTGTTTAAAGGTATTATAATCGACAATCTATAGCAATGTTCTGAGAATGGAGCGCGATGTGGGATTATGTTTCTTGGGCGTAAAAAAAGCAGTCAACAAAGGGACAAGTTACACGACGACGAGACGCCCAACAAAACGATTGATGCCACACTCTACCAACGATGTGGAACTGGCTGGAC
>JBAIZZ010000147.1:111107-127498 GCA_037355905.1 Heliconius aoede
AGTACTCGTTTAACAGTCTCCATATTGTCATATATGCCATACTCTGCCTGCCATAGAATGGTAGTTATCAACTGCTGTACATTCCCTCTTGCATGAACATTATTTATCTTCCGTAACTTATTACCTACATATTCTCCAAAAACAGAATATTCATCTTTCTTTTGACTCCCATCTATTACAATTCTCTCAGGCCTTTGGTAATTTGTATTGTTGTGTGTCATCACACATTTTGGTTTGAGGGGCGGTGATTGTACTTCTCGTTTGATTTTTCTATATTTCATTCTTTTGCGTTGTGGTTCATATGTCTCCACAGTCTCGTATAAGTCATCATTGAGCCACTCCTCGTCGGATCCTCGGTTGCCATGCATCTGCCGCACTATGCTAATTGGTTCATTGTCAACTGTGAGTACATCATTGTGCATCTCATTGTCTGTCTCTGAGTTGTCCAAGACATCTACCTATAAAATAAATTGTGTCCACTAGTATAAATACATAATAACTCACTATAAAGATATGTAATTTGTAATAAGAATTGGGTCTAGTATTAATATTAAATGTAAAATACATACATTGGAGTATATATATTTACAGAGTATACCTAAATAACATTAGGTTCCCTTTGCCTACCCAACTGTGTGGAATACAGCAGACGCTGAAGCTGTATACCTAAATATTACATAATGCAAGGAAGTGATAAAATGTAAATAAATAAACAAATATCGACTGTATCAAATCGATCCAAGGAAGCAATTCGTTCGCTCGAGGCATTCATTCGATGCCGGCGGGCAGTGTACTCACTGATAACAAATAACCTATGCATTTAAGAATATAAATACCCGTTGTATTTCGATAATTGGCATCGATGACTCTGTGGACACATTTCGGCTATCTCGTCGGTTATTAAGATCAACGGAAACGGAATAACGTACGTTGCTGTCTTTGTAGGGCTTTATGTACTTCTTCCGTTTGGAGGACAGCGTCTGGGTAGCGTCGCCGTCTTCGAACGACCTGAACGCGGTCTCGTCGAGGCTGCCGGTGTGCAGCAGGTCCCATTGGATCGGGTGCTTGTTGACGAGGTGGGTGCGCAGATTGGTGGTGTTCCCGAAGTACTTGTACTGCGTGTCGCATAGCTTACACAGCACGGCCACGCAGCGCTTATCCTCTTGGAGCCGGTCGAAGAAACGCCAAACCAGCGATGATGTTTTCTTCATATCGATTAACAATTAGTGATTGATCAATTGGTCGGGTTACGGCGATGATTATTCAATTGTACTCGAATAAAAAACGCATCGATTCTTGATGGCGCACTGCAGACAAGATGGCGAGCGCGATTGTAGCGACTAGCGACACTCGGCGACCTTCACTCGATGCGATATGGCGGCGCGCGGCTCTCGCAATCGAGTTCTGTGTTGTCTGTGGTGCGGCGTGCTGTCAGATATTTGTTATCTATTGAATAACAAAATAAAACTAAATCGATGGCGTGTGTTTCATAAATGTAGTTCAATTTGGATTTTATTTTATTTCGTCAAAGAAAATATTTACATTTAGTAGCGCCCTCCATCTTTTGTTAACAAGATTTAAGAAATGTTAAATGCGAATAACGAAACGCAATTTTTAAATCATTATTTTTTCATGTTCAACAATAAAAAACAAAATTGTATTTTTACATCTGCTACACGAATTGAAACAAATATTTCTTTTATAATTTCATAGTGTAATATACCAAAATTTTATTTTTAGGAGAATAAAACTATGATAAATATTCTATTTAAAAGTGTACTAGTTTTACTTATTCCAACCTCAGGTGGCTGTAGTGCATTTGTGGTGCTCGTTAGGTAACAATTGTGACAATATAATTTATACTCTACAGATCTTCAATCAGGAGGAGGCCGTCGTGCAAAGGAAGCGAAATATTTATTTACGTTTATATATCCATTTCTTCGCTCTGCTGTCGAGGCAAAGCGTGGCGTTGAGTTCTGCCACTCAACACGCAATGACTTCAGAATTCGGTAGAAAGTGGGAAATTTTTCTATATTGACATTAAAGGTTTATTTTAGTTGGGTTTTTTAATACAAAACAATATGTGAACAAATAACTATTACACTCAATCGGTCTAGATTTACAATCTGTAAAAACCCACATATTTCTAACACTGCCTAATATTTGGTGATTATTAGTTTTTAAGTTTTTTTACGCTTTTTACGTTTTATATAGTGGATTAGATTAGTATATTTTAAGAAATATATGGGGAACCTCCGTTTCCCATGTCTTAACACTAGGTTCCCTCAGCCTATCCTGCTGTGGTCGTGATACAGCGTGAAGCACATTTATTATATCTTGCAGATATTTCTATATACACATTGAATTAATTACAGTGTAAATGTAGTAAAATGTTTTAATTTTACGTATATATTACTTTGTATAATCATATTATTCAATTGTAATCATATATTTCCCACATCTTGCGTATTATATGCAGTAGTAATGCTGCCTTTTCAGCGATGTAACATAACGTTACCTTCCGAGGCCTTAACTAAACGGCCGGGGGGGGGGGGGCTGGAGGGGGTTAATTAAGGTTTAAAACAAGTTACAAGAATAAACACTTTTATTATTGTTATTTTACAAGTATACAATATTTGTTATTAAATGAAACAACATAAATGGTTTAAGAATCATTTTATTTATTTTTCGGTATAAGTTGCAGCTGTAAAAAGTTATTGTCTAAAAGTTTCGATCAATTTTCTTTTGGTAAAACTACGTAAAGGTTAACATCGACTCTATGTCGGGTATATTTAAATTATTTTTGAATTTAAAGCCCAGCATTCGACTTCGCATAGTGTACTAGCGTATACATTATAATAATTATTGTAAAAATGTAAAGGTATCGAAATTAATTAAGTAATACTGTTAGACCCCCTCGACGCTCCCCGCACTCGCAGGGGAAGCTAGGAGTGGGGCGCTAGGAGCCATGTTTGGTGGGAACAGATCATGAAGCATTCCTCTGGCACTCGGCGTATTTATGTGTACATTTCGAATTACCTTTGTTCAGTTCATTCATTATAAAAAAAATACATTTTATTTCTTTAGTTACCACAAGCCGTTTCATAAATGGGCTAATTAATGTAAGAGTATTAAAATTGGCAGATGACTCCAGCCACATCCCTTCTCTCCCTCCGTCCTAAAGGATTTACATTGTGCGAAACAGAACACGCACTCACAACTGTCGGCGGTCCGGTACATCTATTACGAGTAGGTTATGGCACATACGTATAAATAACATAAAATTAAATGATATTTTTACAAAACGACATGTAGGTACCATGTTCCTCGATACACACTCGTGTCAACAAATAGGTATCGAATAACCACGTTACAGACAGTAAAGTACACAATTTCCTTACGACGTCTATACAATATAAAACTATAAAACTAGGTACTGTAATGGAGATTTTCACAATACCAAAATACTGCTTCTACATCTAAAGATCGATTCATTTCATTTATCTACAATATCGATAACGACAAACCCGAATAATTAAATAGAAAACGACGAAGTCGGTACGTTCAGCTAAAAATTTGATTAAATGCTCAAATCCAGTATCGATTCGTCGTTTTCTGTCGACAGTACACAATAGAGTATATCATAAATTAATTAGATACATTCATTCTCTCCTCAGCGCCGCGGTTTGAAGGTGCACTCTGCACGCGCACCAGCGAACTATACTAGACGCTTGTAGTCCCCTGTACATTACTGGCAGTGCGCCGTAATACGAGGGCAGGGGACGCGTCGAGTTGACACAAACACAAGGAAGCATCGTCCATTTATACGTTGTAGTTGCTATTTATTAAAATATTCAAAATAATTAGCAGGTAAGAGAAGAGGCGACGTTAGGTAGTTATGGCGAAGTTCGCTGACGCGGTGTCGTAGTGTTACAGATGTCACAGCGTCACAGTGTGGTTTGCTTATTTATATCGAGACTGCGAGAGACGCAAGTGAGAAACACTGTTGACATCGCACACCCCCTCTCTGTCCTCACTCACTGAACAGTTAAATAATACACATTAGGCTGACTAACAATACAAGCGTATGACATCCTAACTCCTACATCGGATGGAACTAGGGGACAAGAGATTAAAATCAACTAAAACGTTAACAAAATACGACTTTCTCTATGGAAAATAAAATAAATAATTTACAAATTATCATAATTATAGATACACGTTTTATAACTAACTACTAAAAGTCACGCTCGCCCCGCAACAGAGTCCCGTCGCTGCGCCGCCGCCGCACTCTACCCTATCATAGCCTACTCCGAGACCGGACTACCTACATTACTCAGTCATATTTCTCAGTCAATTTCTTATGAAATGAACACCTCAACATTCCTATAAGTACAAAACCCTACTTCTTGCTCGTGTCTATTCCTTCGTTCCCAGACCTCGCGGCGTACGTCGCGTTGGCAGCTCACTGCGCAGGCGCAGCGCGTGCTGATTCGCTTGACTCCAACTAAATGGAAGGTGATTTCTCAAAGCGATCGCTCCTGGTCAGCTTCAAGCCGAATGAAAATGACGAATATTCACCGTTTACAGTGACGATATATGCTTATCGTCGTTACCGGCACCCGCCGGCCGCGTCGCGTCCGTTAACGCAGCGCTTTAGGTTAATTATGGGAAATTTAAAGGTCGGCTAGGAAGTGCAATCGGGCGCGATACAATATCAAACAGACGGCGGCTCGACGCTGCGCGATGGAAATAGCCGCGAGCGGGTCCCTGCGCCTCGCGAGGCGTCGGCAGCCAGTCCTACTGTAGCTTCATGATCACTAAGACAATTGGAATCTTGCCGATAAACCTACGTTTTAAAGCGAACTAGGAATACAAATTGAGATAGATAATTTCAGCTTTGGTAGAATAATATCGTTCGTTAGCGTCCCAGAGGCGGTCGCGGCCGGCGGGCGGGGCTAGTGCGCGAGCGCGGCGGCGGCCAACGCAAGCAGGCTCAGGCCTCGTGCGCCTCGTGTGTCTGCTGCGCTTCCTGCGCCTCCTGCGCGCTCGCCGACCGAAAAAACTCTGCGTCGGTCGTGGACATGGTGGACATGGTGGACTCGTCCCAGCTCACCTCGGTGGTGGACGTGGTGCCGTCGTGGTCATGTTTTCTGCGCGCCTTGGGGTGCCGCTTCTTCTTGGCATCGGCGCCCTTCTTGTGCTTACGCTTGCGCAGGTTCTGCTTTTGCACGCGGCGCTGGCAGTTGCGGTGGAAGGGCGGCGGTCGCTTAAGCTTGCCGCGATGACGGCGCGGTGGGCACTGCGCGGGGCGCGGCCCGTCCCAGCGCCGCGTTAGCGACAGCGCGTAGCCCGACAGGTTGCCGAGCGGGCGCCGCGCCGGTATCTGCGTACGCCGCGCGCGCCCACGGTTGTCCAGCGCCAGGAACGTCTTTTTGCCGGCGCGTACCCGCGAATACGTGTTGTAGTTGTTCTCCTCTATGTGCTCCTCGAACACGCAGTCGTCCGAGAGATCCTTCTGAAACAAACCAAGAGGAGGATTAGGTTGGGCTGATGCGCGTCGCTGAGCATTGGAGTCGGTATATCTAAAGACAAACGCTGACGTGTGATAATCTAGAAGATTTAAATGCAAGATGAAAACGCTGTGATCAATCCAGTTCTGATATATGTTGAAGTTACAATTTAAGTAACATTTAGCGAGACGTGGGTATAACGAGACGAGAAAGCGCGCCAGAGAACTATTAGTGCCGACTCGACACCCTGTTATAGGTTTCCAACTGGAGTTGTCCGATAAAACTGTCAAACCGTCGGCGACCGGTCTCGGGCACTCGTCACCGTGCAGCACTGTCCTTGACACCGGCTTTCGCATATTGTGACAAGCGTTACTCTAGAATACTCTTGAAAAGACGTGCTTGTATTTCACGAACATATAATTGTTTTCATATCTCAAATCCGGTAAACGTTCATAATAATGTTTTAAAAGCACAACTTTTCAAATATTTCAAGCTCAACAAACTTCCGAATTTGAAAATATTGTTCCCAAATTAGTAAATATTCTACGGTTGATGGAGACTTATCTATATTTTTTCACAAAGAAGAAAAAATATAATCTAGAAATTATAAATAATATCTTATTGTTTTATTTATCGAGGCTAAGAAAATCCGTCCTCTTTATCCGCCCAATTTTCAAAACATCGCGTGTCGAGTGGCGGGATTAAACGCCGCGTTGCATAATCTTATCAGAGCAAAGTACTAGAAATAGCTCGTTCCTACAAGTGGGATTTGAAATCGTTGCGTTTACAGTCAAACGCTGTATCGCGGCACCACGACGGCCTCTAGATCTGTAAACTGTGAATATAACATGACATTATTTATTAAAGAAAATATCACTACACAATATCAAGGTAATATTGAAAGCGTAGGCCGCATTGGATAACATATTTCGACGTGGATTGAAAGTGAGCGCTTCTAAAGTATCAACTGGCGTTAGATATGGGCTGCGGGAGCGCGTTCACATTCAGTCAACATTTGAACATACCCCTCTTGCAAAGCCCTTTTAATTTTAGGGATATTTCAAAAACATTTTTTTAAGGCTTCATTGTTTAACTCATTATTTAAAAGCTCTGAATAATAGTGTGGCAACCAAACACGTGTTGGAGAGTTCCTACTCTCCATATATATCTTACAAGAGTTGTTGCCATAGAAAGAGTTAAGTTAGTTTTATTTTAAATTTAAAACTAAATACTTTTATAATTATTTGAACACACGTTTCGCAATTAAAGCAAATGGTTTGAACGCGACTCCAGGAATATATAATGCTGTTTATTCTGATAGCTCATGAACGCAGCACCTTTGCAAGTCAGACAGTCGATTTGTTGGGATGCTGTGAATAACGTGGGAAGTGTGGACTGCGGCGCCTCGCGCCTCTGTCAAACTAATTCTGGCTTTAAATCATGGAAACGTATGTCCTGCAGCTAAAACACTTAAATTGTGCTATATTGAGTTGAATTTCGGTTTCGAAAATATCCTTTTAACAAAATGTTGTAAAAAGTTTTCCGAATAAATCATCAATATCATGAAAACATCACAATCATCATATTGATGATGATATTGTGAGTTCTAAGTGAGTTAGTCCCCGAGTTAATTGTTTGTACTGTGACACCAATAAACGCATTTAATTACAAAGAGCTACAAACAAATGTTCAGTAGTTGACAATTTTACATGACCATCGCCATAGCTACTACAAAATGGCATCAGTCAGGTCTCTGGCGAAATGTTCTCACCAATAAATTCACGATTAACATCAAGCTATGCCCTTGTGGGCATTGAAGGAACAATTTTAACTCTCCTCTTTCTCATATAGAGCTGAATATGCCGCGTTGCTTAAATCTGCAAAGTGTATGGTAATTCTATCGTTTATCGGTTTTAAGGTAGCAGCAGGAGAGCATTTATGGGGGAATATTTCAGACCTTGCTGGTATGTGGTATGAGTGCGACGTCACATCCCCGACTGTGCACACGACGTTGAGAGTGGACAAGCTTTTTACAACGGAAGCTCGCAGTGAAAAGCTCCTTGATAGATTTATTGACGTTTTATATTTTTTTCCAGCTTTACGCTTCACGCTGTATCTGAACGCTGTGTCGCGTCAGTGTCTGTACCTCCACTGCGCCACACATTAAAATAAGTAGATAACAACATCTATTAATTAATGTGGAGAACTTATGAAGAAGCTTTGTAACGTCAATTTTCTATTTATTGCCAAATACAATATTTTAAAACACGAAATATTTTTTAAATATGTATTAATAATATAAATTTTGTTTTTCTGTCAACGCACGCCTAGAGCTATTCCAAAGGCGACGCGTAAAAAAAGTTTTAATAGCTTAATCCCGCACAAGCACTCACTTCATCAAGATCGAATCGGATATTGTTCAGAAGTGCTATCTTATCAGCAGACGTGGACATGTCCCAATAATAGTCGAGACACTGTTCGGGAAAATTAGATCATAAAGCGGACGATGTGAATGAAGGCTAGTGATTTAGATTGTTATATCGACTGAACTGTATCGATATCGATAGATATAGTCTTTGTTATTTCTACGCTATTCTTTCAAGTTTATTCCTTCGTCTTCGACGGTTGTATTTAATTAGTAAGCAAGTTGTCGGTTGAAATATTCGAAGGGGTAATTGTGAACGTTTTATGGCCACCATCAATTATCTGAGGATCTTGAAATTTCTGTAATATCCGCGTAATTGTGCGTAACAAATAATAGTTGTTTAATATAATAACGTAGTTTTTGTTAAATAACACTTCTGATCACTCATTAGTTAATTGATTTTTAATTTATATATACAAAACTTATTTATGTTTTAATGGCTTAACAAAGAACACACAAATTAATGTAAGCGTTTACTTTAAATATATTTATCGTAAAATTATACTTAATAGAGACTTTCTGCATTAAGGATTAATCTTAATACCAAGTGATAGGACGCGATTGCGTACGCCTTATAAATATGTTGATTTTAACAACTACGAAAGCATGCGATAAATGTCAGCATATGAAATGTAAATCGCGACTGGTCCCATAAGAACGTGTATTTTCTAACGAGAATATTCTAATTCGCCGGCACGCTAATGCAAAGATGCCCGCAACGTTTACATTTATTCTCGTGGCGATAAATCGAGACAACCTCTGGGGTCAAGCGTATTATCGAGCATCGATGTAGATGGATTGTCGATAGCGGGGGACACAGGGCAGCACTAGTGCAAGGGTTATCGTTGCCGATCTTTATGTTGGAAACAATCGAGCAACTTCAAAAGCGAGTCCTCGTACAGGACTTCATACAAATCTAATTTCCGACTCCGTTTCGACATCACCGGCCTGTCACGTGTCAATAACGATCGTAAACATCGGCGTGTTTACCCTCGCGGTCTGAATACTTGTTATCCAACAATAGGTGTCGGCGATGACCTGACTGACAGAGCGAGAGGACGTGAAAAACTGTTACTAGTGTATTTCCCGCAGGAAACCTATAAATCTCCATGTAGTGGCCACTGACGATGAATCGGGATAAAAAATGAGATACCACCACGGTGAGTTTGGAGATCTACCATCAAGATCCGAATAAATTAACACTAGATTCGCAGACGACAGGTCCGCCCCCACCCTCCACCCCGCCCCGCTGCCCGCCCGCGGGTATTTGTTCAATAAAGTAAAAAGCCTCAAAATTTATAAAAATACTTGGAAACAGTGCAACCCGTGGATGTTTGAGCCGCCGCTTCTGGGAACCGCCGGGCCAGGCCGGGCCAGGCCGGGCGTCCGGCGTCGTTGAATTGTTCCGTGTTACATGTTCTCGTTTATGGGGTTTTTGTATCCTCGTCCTCTTTTGTTAACACAAAAAATGGATGAAGTCAAAGCCATTCACTTCGAAACTTTCATTCTGTTTATTACAAAGTGCTCTTATCCAGAAATGATCTACCAACCGCTAATTTTTGGACTTTTTATGCCAAATAAACCAATTTGTAAATATATTATTGTTAAGATTACATTAAGTTCAATTACTTAATTGTGTGTTTTGGGACTATTCTTGTTTTCGTGTAATATAATTATGAATGCGTACTCTACGTTTCTTGTCTTTAAGAATGACTAAGTCAACATACTACTAAATATGAAGTAAAAATGTAATTAAGCTTAAATGATTAATGATTCAATTGTGAGCAATCAAGTTTTACAACAGTAAAAGGTGAAAAGCAAGCAATCATAATTTGGCTTTATTATATATATGTATTTATGTATTTTATATAAATATATATATATATTTATTTATATAAAAATAAATAAAAGGACAAATAATTTTCGTTCGTTCGGCATTATTAAAAAGAGCAGGACGCTACTTGGACAAACAATAAAAAGTAATAAACTTAAGTAATAAATGTCAGGTTGACATTGACAAGCGCTGCGGCACGAGTTAGTTAGATGTAGAGTATAGAATATATTTATACGGTATAATAGCGGTAAATCAGTAGCTATTAGAAGTCGAGTCGCGTAATTGGCTTATTTATTACCAAATAAGTAACTCGCGACGCGCGTAAATTAGGTCTTCTTTCATTTAATTGCGCCCTTACTCTACTCATTTTGGTTGATTGTAAATTAATATAGCAACAAGTGTGTTCTTGTTAGCTTCTAAGGAGCTGTCGTTTGCGTCGTCTGACTAATATTACGATATACATTATGTACGTACGCCATTTAAATTATTTAGGTATATTTGTTTTTTTTATGGAGTTCCATTGGAGACGGAGAGTACGAAACTTTTGAGACATTGCCTATTTGTGGAAGTGCCGGATTCCAACGGCATCCTTCACTCTTTATTTCTGGTGTTCTATGTCGCTGCATGTCTAACGAGAGATCATCTATGATAGATTTCTATATTTAAAACATTTTTTTTAAATTTCGTTTCTAAACGAAAATTCAATGAAATCTTTAAACTTTTATTTATGTATATGATACTTATTTAGACTCTAAAGTCAGCACGATATAGAACCTACTTCTCATTCAGATCAATAAACGTGAAACGTGAAACTCAGGCTCGTAAAAAAATTAATTGAACACGTGTTTCAAGGTTTTCCAGTATTCCGCCTGTAAATTGAAAATAATTTAATAAATATTCGTAACGTGCAAGCGGGCGAAGCCGCCCAGGTCGGCTAGTTTATATACCAAGGCATTCATTTCACAGTAGAACAGTGTCTGACTTTAGCTGCGACCGTTGTGGGCTCGACCCAGCTATTGCAAAATATTATTTTCATTTTCTCTTCTTTGACAAAGCGCGGTGTTATTTCCGACACTTAACGTATATCTCAAATTCTCTTTGTCTTACAAATTGAAACAGCAATATTGTATTTCAAATGGATGATTTGATATAATGACAGAAACAAATTACGCTTCAGATCATAACAAGATGGTATTAGCGCGTGGAACGCATTTATATCTTTCAAATTAATGTTGGTTATAATAATATAAATCGCACTTGTATACAGGGCGACGCCCAAGGCGGCTTTATAACAAAGACAACTAAAAAAAGGAGCTTCACGCGTTTTCCCGCATAGCACGATAGGGTTAGGTTAGTGTCAAGATACTGCGTTCCCCACTCTTCACATCTACAGCCCACCGCGCCATGACCACCTCGATACTAGTATATTCGTAGTATCTGAAAGCTGGGCTATAGACCGCTGCGTGGCCCGCCGTACATAATTGTAGGCTCTATAGACACCAGCGTGTAGGCATTCGGTGTTTCCTGGTCGTAAACAAGCTAATAGCAATAATTTACTAAACCAATAATAACCAGGCTCGTCCCCCCGATAGGTGTAGGTTTTTGCACGTCTCATCTGTTGCATAATTCATATTAAGGCCCGAATATGTTCTTGTTTTTTAATGTCGGTTTAGAGTTCTCTTTAATGAGGTAAAAACTCTCTATTGAATTTTAAATTGTATGTAACGATGACTAGGCCGTGGTAACGCAGTGGATATCATCTGACTGTAAACGCGATGGTTATGGGTTCGACTCTCATGTGGGGGAATCGTTATATGTAAATTATTTTTATTTTCCTATTGTGATAGACAAAGCGTTGCGTTAAATTTTGCGCTCGACATGTTAAAAAAAATTGAAACTAACACTAGATTTCTTCTGGTTACCCTCATTTATTCGGAATATAGCGTTAATTTGTTTCAAGTAGGTTTTGTACGACAAGCCCCTATATTATATTTATATATATATATATTTTCAAGCGCTTGAGTTAACATATAAATATTATTTTCAGCCATTAAACTGACAAAATTCGACATCTCGCAATGCTATAATTAGTTTATTGCATTAAATCTGGACCACACAACAACAACAGACCGACAGCCAGTAAAAAATACACACTGCTATATGAACCTAATATTTTTCCTTTAATTTTTTATACAAATAGTAATTTAAACCTAGACCTATCTTAATCTAACGCGCGTCACTCTGCCCCGCCCGCCACTCTGTCGACTTAATTATTAGACCATAATAAATATACTAATATATAACTCTGACCTTTCAAGCAACAGGTATTATTTGTTAAGGCTGTGAGGTTTCCCACTTTTAAACATGTGATTAGAGTATCCTAACATGACCTTTGAAATAATTAGAGGGTTCAACATACGTATCCATTATAAGTATAATAACTCTATTTCGCCACGCCACATATATTAAGATATTTTTATTTCAGTATTTTTTTGAATATGGCAAAGGCTTTATATATTCCGCCTTATAATTTGATTTACTTTGAATAGCGAAATATTTTAGAAATAAGGGGGTGCGTGCGTCTGCTTTACATAGTTCGTATAGCGAGCTATACGGGATACGCGTACGGGATAAAGCGTGAATTATTGTAGAATAAACAAAAGATAACTTTATGAGCACTTAATTTTTTTCCTCCGCAACACGTCAGTGTTTGAGTGTAAAGGATCGGAAGAGTTTTTGTATGTTAACTAATGTTAGAACAAAGGTGTAAAATGAAATAAAAAAAATGTGAATCAAGCGATAAAATTTTACGATCTGATATGGGGTGTTATTGTCACCGGCGTTTGGGGTTATGGGGATTTAAACCGTCGATATTGCGTGAATTGAGACCGTCTTTTCAATACTTAGGTACTATAAGTTTACATATATTTCATTTTAAACCTATATTGGTTGTACATTTTTAAGTTATATGTATTACCTATATTTGGTCATTTAAAATTGTTTTTCTTAGGTTCACTCTGTATCGCGTACATAGCAGGATTGGCAGAGGGAGCCTGGGGAACTTAGTGTTAATACACTCCACGGAATTCTACAGGTACGGCGTTACCAGAGCAAGAAAATGAAAATAGTAAATATTTTCTCATGTAGAATTGAACCAACAACCTGTCGCATTTTCAATCGCCTGTGCGCCTGCGCCACAGTCTTACAGTGTTATTTTCTGTCACAAAAATTAATACAGTTTTAATGGAGTTAAAATGTTTTGACTTCAGTCGAAACTAAGTTCCACATTTGTGTTGTATGTTTGTGGCTTAATTGCCATTACAGGACTATCGGGACACTTCGAGCTGCTCATGGGCTCTAATAACTATAAAGATTACAATTTAAGTAAAGTATCTACATTTAAATATAGTTACACCTTCTAGGACAGTGAGGATATTATTTATTATCTGATCACACGTGGGTTCGTTTGTATAATATGTTGGTTATTTCTACATGTTTATATTCTATCATTATTTTATAGACGCTACTGAGGCGCAGCGGCGCGGCGTGTGGCTGTACTCTGAATGTACCCGCGGATTCACAATCTGGGGAACGAAATACGTTGGATCACTACGTACGTTTCAACATGAAGTTTCCCAACAATTCGACCAAAAATGGAGAATGGAGTGTCCTTACATCAATTATAATACATATACAGCAGTAGCAGTGCATATATAATACAATAAAGCATATTATAGACATTTTGACACAAAACAGTAAAACCGTTTCTAACAGAAAAATATTCCTAATTTTTATAACTATTAATATATTACACCTATACATTAATAATTATAATAGTATATGAGGCCAGTCGTGGCGCAGGGCACATTGTGACTGTAAAACCGACTGGTTGTGGGTTCGATCCCCACTCGAGGAAATGAAATATTTATTTTAATTTATACTTCCATTTCTTCGCTCTGATGTCGAAGCAAAGCGCAGCGTTGAGTTACGCCACACAACACACAATGCTTCCTGATTTTGGCTGAAAGTGGGGAACGAAATGTCTTAACACTAGGTTCCCTCTGCCTACCCCGCTGTGTGTGGGGTAACAGCGTGTTATTAATGTAATATATTTCACAGTTATAACCGTTACTTAAAATAAATAAATAAGATAGCTAAAGCGGAACATGAATGCAAATAAACATTTTATACAAGATAAAGAGAAAACGCCGTCCATAAAGTGCAGGATATGTTAATAAGTCAATTTTCCCGCGAATCCCGCATTTATCATAATAAACGTCGTCGGGTCGATAAATCATTATCGCGGCGACATTGTGCATTTTGAATGCGTACGCGCAGGTGCAGCTAGTTGCTAGGCAACGGTAATAGTTTCTATGCTTTAATTGAGGTCTGTGGGTGTATCTGTGCTTATTTTATGATATACTAGGAGCCTCCCGCAATTCCGTTTTCGTGAACGTAAGAACCGTTTATTTTGCGTTTTTCGTAGAAATAACAAGAAATATTCTTTTCGAAGAGTTCCCCAAAGTTCAGCGTTCTACTCCGTGTAGCCTTTGCGTTCTCTATCAGTCACTCAGTTACATAATATATAGAATACGAATAATTATTACTTTTTGCGTAAATTGTTACATGAGTAATACGTCGACATGCTGCAACTCACACAGCACAGATATATTTTTTACGGTTTTTAGAATTTCAGTGTTCTATATTAATGAATATGCTGTATATGCCATACAGCATATATTCTATATACATTCGACACGAATAAATCGTGCGTCCGCTTTGTTAAACTTAGATGACAGCTTTATTAAGAGATACCACAGCACAGAAATAGTAGTATGTAAACCTATATATTTTTTTACTGCGACACTTAGCCTCCCGATCCTATCTGTTCTGTTTGTGACCACAAATTCGATATTATTATTAATCATTAATAAATTTATACGGCATTACAATCTGTAATCTGGATCGGCTCCTTTCGTCCTGACGAAATTCTTTCAACAACAATAAAAAACCTATAAAATATGAGATCGATAATACAAAAAAGTTAACTTATAAAGACACTGAAGTAGGATTTTTATGTAAAATGATATTTTCGGTGGACTTTATGACGGTATAAAAGTAAGCTATTAGACGACGACGGGTCACGCCAGTGGAATTATATTCGTTTTAAATTTACTTTATTTTTTTTATACTCATTGCAAGTTAAAGGCGTTAAAGTGTGATCATGGACCTCTAGTCATTTGATAGTTTTTAAAAATCTGTGCAGTGCACACACAGATCAAATATTTAATCATATAAGAAAAAAACAGAAAAATAAAGGAAACTTGCGTGAAAAAGAATCGATAAATCAAAGTAAATATACGATATTAAACCCTTATTCCGTGACCATTATCAAAATGTCGATTAGAAGTAATAAATGATGGCAGCCCCATAGAGCCCCATAGAACCCCATAGAAATATTCGGATTCAAACAAAAACTTGGCCATAAATATGTTGATATTAAAACATAAAATAGGTTAAACAATCGTAAATAAAAATGACAAGAGAGTAGAAACACACGACGCGGTCGTTAATTTGCGTGTAAATTATGCGTGTTTGGTGTTTGTTACACTTTTTTATAAGAGTTTTTGTAGCGGCGCCCGCGGCGCCCGCGGCGCGTCCCACTGTCATGACATTTTAGGAAGCGTGCACGATTCAACTATTACTTTTATGATTTTTTTTGCGGGATTATTTTATCAGCTTCACGCTATATCCCGAACAGGACAAGGTAGGCAGCGGCTAGGTACCTACAGTTAGGACATTCCGTTTCCCATTTTCCGAATTATAGAGTCATGCATCGCATGTTGAGTGGCGGAGCTCAATACCGCGCCTTGCTTCGACACCAGAGCAAAAAGATAAAATATTAAACATTTCACTTTCTCGAGTGGGGATCGAACCCACAACCGAAACGCATTAACAGTTTTACTTTTTTTGACGCATTTTATTTTTTTGCAAATTTTGTGGGGTTAGGTAGTGAAATCGGGTTTTGTCGCTTTGCTTACAATTTGAGAATTATTCCAAAATAAAATAACTAACTTTCTCCACGTGGGTGTCGAACTTAGAACCACCACGTTTACGATCGAACACTAGTCAACCACAACACAATTATGTAAAAATAATATCTTTAGCTTTTTTTATATAAATAATCTAAGTGACTTCATTTAAAATGAAATGCCCACTTTTTTCCTCTAAGCTCACCCTCGGTCACACTCCTGCATCGAAATGTTAGAATGCAGGTTATCAATACTCTTCCTCTTGTTATCTATAAACGCTTTATAACTGATAACGGCTGCTCTAGTTAACTAAAACAAACTTTGTCGACCCACTTTTTTATTTTAACGCTATTCGATGGTTAAAAGCTTAATTTTTCGTTTCTTTTCGACGGCGAATGTTTAACACGTTTTGTTTTAAACAAGATAGTACCTAATACATCTCATGGGACCAACTGATACTCGTTAACACTTATTTATTGTAGCTTCATAGTTTTTTACATCAGGTTCTATCCCGCATACAGTAGAGTTAGCAGAGCGACCTGAGTGTTAAAACACTCCGTTCACGTACAATCCAGACGTAGAGAAAT
>JBAIZZ010000147.1:127598-166881 GCA_037355905.1 Heliconius aoede
AGCTCTTACTGAATAAAGGACGCCGTGAAATTATATGGCGAATGGACTTTTGTTCTGGAGGCATGTTCCCATTTTAAATATAGGGTGTTTTGTTTAATATTGTAATATTTTTAATGATATATTGATCATTAATAATTTTTTAGGTAAATTTAGATTTATCTTTTAATTAAAATTTTTGCACAATTTGTTAAATACAATTAATTATTTCTTTGCACTAAAATTGTTTTTCCAGCGAAAATGAGGAAAAATAAGAAATATCGAGGTCAGTTTTTTGTGCAGGAGCTTATGTCTCTTTGCAGTGGGTTCGGTTCAAGGAAATATTTAATATTTTCCTTTTTTAGGAAATGACGTAAAGCGTGAAGTATGTTAAGCTAAGACATCCTATTATTATAGACTTACAATGTTTCATCGTTGGATTTGAATTGATAACCGTTACATACAACTGGTGGGATCAAACTGTACTATTGCGCATATGTAACAAGAGCTGGTTATTTTACAGCCTGTAAAGATACTTTTAGTTAATAACACGTACCTACGTTTAGGTGTAACATCTGGCACGTATCGACGTATCAGCGGAGTCGAGTGCGAGAACTGGTTTGTTTCCCTCTACACATATTAATGTAAACACTTGTAAATATCACTAATTGTACACCTATAAAGGTGATTTTAATAATTAATTGTAATTTAATTCTTATTAGCTGTGAATATTCATTTGGGTTAATTTGAATTATCTTTTAATTATAATGATTGGTTCCCGCTTAATTGAGATACAGTTGAAGGGCGGCGCGTTAATATATGTTTGGTAGTAAACTTGAAACTTGTACGTCATTCACTTACCGTCGTGACCGTCGAGGCCGAGGCTCTCAAGTTCTTGAATTTGTGTTCATTTCTCATGAATATATAATATATAAACAAATGACAAAGCTTCCGGTAATTACATTTACAATACACTTTGACCAATAGAATTGAGCTTAAAACACCCAGCCTGACATTATTAAACAAAATTATAACATAAACAACGGACTATAACTATTTGTTTCAAAATTTAACCACAAAAACAGCCATATCCAGCCTCCAACCAGCTCAGTGAACAGGCTCCCTAGATGGCAGTCGCGGTAACTGCCGACGTAAGTAGCGACTAACTTATGAAAATGTTTGGTATGTGCGGTATGTGTGGTACGGAGGGAATATATAGATTATTTTTATAGAAGATTTTTTTTGTTCAGTGGATAATCCATTAATTGAGGAAGTATAATCGTTTAAATGTAACATTACACCTCCCTCTCTCAGTGTGGGTTACGTGAGTCATACATTACATCTAATCTTGTATGTTTGAGGCGAAGCCGAAGGTAAAAGCTACTATATTATAAATATCGGCAAGTCAAAATTAAAAACCCATCAATACACCATCGATAAAGTGTTCAATTTGGCACAAAAATTACATAATCTATGTAATAATCTTAATTGTAGCGAGTTATCTCTTCCGCGAAGACGTAACGTGGTGTGGGTGTACCCCACACCACCACCACCACACTCTGCAGCAATAAACACGCCCTCGAAATGAAGACGTTACCTTATCGCGCATCAGAGGACGCTACGCTATACTACCAAAGTATTATAAATCAAAGGTTATTTTTTATTTTTGAAAACAAAAATTTTCAAACTTATAGTGCTCTTGTGAATTTTAAGGAACAAGTATGATTTATGACATGTGATTAACACGTATAGAGTTATATATAGAGTTAATAGTTTAGAGTGGAAAATATCTGGCTGGACGGATACGTAAGGGAACTCTTATATATGAAATTACTGTAATGAAAGTTGCACCTTGCTGCGTCCAACATATAGCAGGATAGGCAGAGAGAAATTAGTGTGAAAACACTCTATTTTCTACTTTTCGTACAATTATCGACATTATTTGGAAGTGTGGACAGTAGTGGAATTTTAGCTTCAAAACAAAGCGAAAATAAAATATATAATTTCCTCATTTGATATTAATAAAATAACTGTACCATCGCAAAGCGGCCTGATGAGGTACGAGTTACATTGATATACGATGGTGTAGCTGGTCGAGATGGCTGCGAGCCGCGGGCGCGACCACAGCTATTGGCTTTTATAAAGTGATAATATTATTATTATCGATTATTATTTGAATGTGGACAAGAGAGTGTCCTAACACTATCTAGTCTATCTTAATATATGCCGAAAATACGTATGGTTAATTTTTTTTTCAGCGTCATCTTACTAGATGAAGTAGGGTAAAATGGAAAACATATTATCAAGACATTTTGTTTAACCAGAGTATGGATATAGAAATAATTCGTCTCTAGACGCTTTCCCAAAGCACCACGACAGCTAATGGCAAATTTCAATGAAATGACTTCTTGGTATAATAACAAGCTTAACTCAAAGCGATGTATAATGTGATAATGACAAAAAATAACATACGTTCTTATACAAAAAATTGCTATTTAATTATTAAAAATGAGGCACGCGCAGAAATGGCGTAGATGGCGCTAGTCGCGGTCGTAATGGTCGTCAGTCACGCGATGACCACACACGGACACGGACGTCCCGCTAATTGTTGTTATTAGATTAATAAACATCAGAAACACTCCCGCAACGAGACGTGCGACTTCCCTTCTAACAACAAATTATCTATTTATATCACTTGAAGCAACTCGATCGTGCCTTACTGCACTTTATGCAGGAAAGAGTACAGTATCGGGTGTCAATTAACGCCGTATGAAACACGATACTTTAAGAGCATCTTGTAAAATATCAATAAATATGTGTATTCGAATTCAGGTTTATAATTCAATCGACCCTCTCCACATATACTACACTCAGCTCGACCAGAACCAGTACAGTTTCCAATTACGCGTCGGAAGAGATGATTTGTCACGAGACATTTAAATATTTAATTGAATATAGCCATGTATAGCGGAGTCCTACGGAAGCCTGACGTAATCTACGTCAGATGGAGGGCCCGTAATGAAAATTATGAAGTGGAAGATAAGGAGCGGGAGCGGGGCAAGTGTATAAATAATAATGATGGTGAAAGTTGGTAGCTGTCAAAATTGGGTCCGGTTTAGGCCACCGTCAAGCACGATTAGATGTCTGGTAATATTTGGTCAGTCGTGTCCCCTGCGACACTCTGTGACAGGCGACGCCCGTCAGAGGGGATTTAATATATTATCACCTTCACGCTACATTAAAGATGATTAAGTGGAAAGTAGCCTCTTAGTGGCATTATTTCGGAGTAATTGAAACTAAACTCGTAAAGGATTCTAGATAAAAGAACTTCGATTGTAAAGTGGTAAGAGAGGCAGGGGGGAGACAGAATACACATTATCTTTGATACTGTTAACAGCATGAGGACTCCCCGGAGGGCGCATGCCCCACATAGAAGAGGTTGATGGCAGTGGACGAGGCGAAAGAGGTTTGTAGAGACCGTAGCGTTTGGCGCTGCGCTCTCTCTGACTACCCCGCTTGGGATAAAGCGAGTAGTTAAGTTTCTACCAACAATTCAATTTATTGTCTTAACAATTTTATTTTACAATAGTGCATTATTCGACGATACAATCTATTTAAAATATTATATCGTATAAATATTTTTAGTCGATTGTATGAATGAATGTCGAAGATTCTCTTTGGCTTTTCCCGTAATCTTCTTAGGGCAATGGAATGGCTTGATTCTATTAAATCGTTCAATAATAACATATAACATTAAGTGCTATTTGATTTATTATATTAAACATGAGTGCCATACTTTCTATAGTAAATCTTGCTTACAATAGTATGTTAGGAAATGCTCATGTGCTTAGAATGTTATGTTTTCAGGGTTTGCGGACATTTGGACAAAGACAGAACCCATACTTGATCATATTTGTGTAATTTATTTTATATACTTTTGATACTTAATTATTTAATTAATTGGAATAACTGATGCTTATGTTTGTTTTCATAATAATAGAGTACTATTAATAAAGGTATAAAGTTTCATAATTAAACAAGTGGTTTTTAATTGCCCGGAAACGTTAGACACAGGCGCAGGTTCGTGTTTATGTGTAAGGCGGTACTGCAGGCCGCAGGCGTCCGAGCGTACAGAATTGATACCGTGGAAGAAATCGTAGTGTCAGTGCGGGCACGACATGCCTCGTGCTCAGTGTCCCACAGAAATACCTCGCGAATGATAAACAGACGGACGTTTGTTTATTATAACATGTGATATATATAATATGATCTGGTAGACCCCGAAAATGCCATTTAATCAATATAAGTTACTTTAGAACGAGTACAAAATATTAACTTGGCTAGAATTTCGCGTTTTGAGATCGATATTTATAAAAATAATGTTTGTATAAATTTTTATTATTTTTTGTTTGTATTATTATTTATTGTATTATTATGGTATTATTATTATTATATTGTTTGTATTATTTTTTCCTGCGAGCATGGTTAGATAAAGCGCGGATTAAATGTCTTTAAAATGGACATAAAGTGAAGCACGCATGTTCTTTCCACTCTATTAGTAAAAATGGAATAATATGTGTGAGCATAAAATAAACACTAAAATATCTTGTTTTGTGTCAATTAATATTTTTTTGGCAATTTTTGTGACAAGATCAGATAGGTAAGTCTTAAATTATGCAATATCATAAAACCTGGAATTAAAATTATTTAAAGCATAAATCATCAGACAACTCAGTATCTAATACTGTTTAATATGCAAATGTAATTACGTCGTTACTCTGACGATACATCAATATTTATAACTTCACACTTTTGAAGGCCCGTACGCAGCTTTACGCTCCGAAGAGACGCAGACAGACAGACACGACAGACAGAGGAAATATAATATTGAGATACTTCATTTTCCAAGCATTGCCCAATTTTGTTTATTTTTTCTTATGGAAAAGGACAAGGCAAACGTGCGCTCGGGTCACCTGATGGTAAATGATCACCGCCTCCCACGACCCCGCGCAGCACCAGAGGAGCCACAGGTGCATTGCCGGCCTTTAAGGTGGAGATAGACGCGCTTTTTGAAAGTACCCATGTCGTATCAACCTGGAAACACCCCCACGGGCAGGCCATTCCACAGTTCCGTGGCGTGAGCGTCTTGAGCGGCGAAACACAACGCCATGCTCTCTTCTTAAGAGCGAAGAAATAAAAATAGTTAATTTTCCCAAATGAAAATCGAATTGATAACCGTCTCGTTACACCCTTGCGCAAGACGCCTTAAACATTGAAGTTTTAATAAAATTATTGAGCTCACTGTCCCATGTTTATAAAATGTCAACATACTCGTACGGTATATGTAGCATGTACGCCGGATGTTTGGTGATCATATTTGGAACAACACAGGTGTTCCAGTAACACTCTCCAGCACCAAAACATGAAACAATACTAAATATGTTCAACACGACAAAGCGCGGCGTTTAGATCAACGCGATGCTTAAAAAACTTCACTATTGGGATTTTGAACGTAAATGGTTTTAAATTGTTATATTTATTTCCTTAACTTTAAGGTTGATTGTATGCGGTGATTATACTTGATGTTACAAGTTTTCTTCATAATGCTATATTACGGTACCTATGTCAATATTCGAATGGCACTTATACTTCGAGAATAGAGACATATTTGGCTGATATTGAAAGATTATTTTGAAATTTTAAATAAATTTTAGTAGGCTATCGTTTTATTTTCAGTTTCCTTTTACTTTTATGTGAACCCTTTTGTGAGGGCTCGATTTCTATTTAGAGAAAATATATGGACAGGGTCGATTGAATTATGAGAAACGGAGTGGTATATACATATGCTGTATAGGTTCACCCTGCAAACAGACCTTAAAAATAATTATTATCCATATATATTAATTCCTCTACATCCGTGTAAAACAAACTCAAACCTAGTAACTCAGCACGTGCCTCCATCAGCACTGTACCGTGAGGTCATCGCTCGGCCTTGTTCGCAGATTTCGCTCGGATCCGCGCGTGACGTCGCGGCGACGTGCGCCCGCGCACGTACCACGCCGCGTAGTGAAGCGCCAGTGTCGATATCGGAACACTAATTATTTAGACACGTTCATATAAGCCGTAGTCTTATTGATCTAGGTGTCTAGTCCATGTTTAAATTGCGCCATTGTCGACATACAATACGGCCGATGAGTCGTCGCTGATCCAAAGATAGCTGCTGGTAGCTAAACATATGTTTTAGAACACGTCCCCCGACCGCCGCGCGCTGCGTCAGTCATCCGTGACACGAGGTCAGCCGACCTGACACACAACAATGATGACGATGTCGAGTGGGATAATGATTCATTATTACAATAGCATGAGTTACTGCGCCTATTCGCTATAGAACTGCTCGTAGATTCCTGATTGATGGCGATGACGGCAGCTGACTATGTCTCGCTTCTGTCGTTTTCCTTTTTGATATTGTATGTTCAGCGTGGAAATCCCCGAGATTCATTTCTTCTAAAGAAGTGGTGTAGCAAGAATTTGAGGAATTCCTTGAAATTTTCAAAAGATTTCATCTCTGTTGTTTTATATAATTAGAAATCGAACATTACAGTTAAATACAAAGTGCATTTAGTTGTTGTTTTTAAAATAATCGTTGAATTAAATTTCAGGGCTGCGGCTAATTTATAATTAAATTTAAGTAACATGTTTTTCAGGAAGATATTTCTTAGCTTCACTTCTTATCCCGCATATCGCATACGCTTCGCCAAATTTTTGAACGTGTCTGAAGTCAGCGCCGCACTTTGTTTTCTTATCAGTGCGTAGAATTACAAATATATATTTTCAACGAATGGTAAAATTTAACAACGAAATGAAAAAGGCGTATCGATAAGTTTAATATCGTGTCTATTAACAGTCAACGTAACGTACCGTCGGTAGTAAGAGTCCACAGAGTGACCTTTCACCTGTAACGCGATAGTTCCGGTCGGTTTTACATTTTCTGTACAAATCAGTAGTTATCTATATATAGTAAGTATAATAGTTACATATATATAATTGAAATATAAACAAGTTGTAGTAACATTTTAGCAGTCGGGTTAAATTTAAGATCACTGAACATTCGTTGAGTTAATCAACTCAACACTCTACGTCTCGAAAATTGGATCCCATCTTGCAAATCTGCTATACGCGCCCTACAGTGTTAAGCTAAAAAAAAATATTAAATAGGAATTTGAACCCACAATCTAAAGGAAATAAGTATAGTGCTACAGTAGTCAAGTTGTGTAACTTACTGCTCCATAGTACGTATCTATTTCTGAATACAAAAATATAATATGATATTACATATTGTGTAAGTAAATATAAGTAAAACATATAAGAGAGAGAGTCGTGGCGCAGTGGTTTAAGTGTGCGACTGGAAACACGACAGGTTGCGGGTTTGATTGGAACTCGAGGAAATTAAATATAAAATATGTTCACGTCCTCGCTCAGTTCAGCTCAGCCATTGAATTCCATTTATTCTATTGGGTAAGAAAACACACTGAGTCTTGTCACCCAATCTATCTCATAAATAGAGAGAAAGACGGCAATAATTGAGTGTGAGGCGGAGAGTGAGGCGGAGGCACTCCCAAAGGACTTCGTAGGAACGTTATTGTAAATTCCAAAGAACATGTTGTCTTATTTCATGAAATGAATTATTGATTTTAAAAAATGATTAAAAGAGATATGACTGAAAAGAGAGTGGGAAGAGGGGGAGACCTCGGATGACCTCCGAAAACTCGATATCAAAGATACTGGAGGAAGGTCACGTACAAATGGATGCATGCGTGAAGAGGTTGATGACAGTGGACGAGGCGAAAGAGGTATGTTTTCTGAATACCCCGCTAGGGATACAGCGTCAAATTATGTATGTAGTTAAAAAAATCACAGTTTTTTTATGGCGTAGAACATTAAGTCGTATTTAAAATTACAATTAAGAAAAAATATTTCATATCACCAAGCCAGAAATTTTTACCAAACGACGACTTATTTATATTGTAAACTGAGACAAAACTGTCCTAAAGCCGCGGGTTCACTCGCCGCCACGTTAAAATTTTTGTAACTATTTTATAAAAGTATTTTATAAAAGTATTTTTGGCATTTAACACTTTAAAAATGTAAAATAACTTAGTTCAAAATAAGTGTAATATATAAAATGTAATAAATATGGAAGGTACTGTGTACTACTAACTATGCCGCAGTAAAATTCAATTCGTTTCACTTAACAAACCTGTAACAGACATCTCTGTCATTTAAATTAAAGCAACTGAATAAATATATCGTTAAAGTTGTAGAAGCCGAAAAGAACGCCATCAAACTACATTTCGAAGGGAATATTTCTCCGCCTTCCATCAATAAATCTGAAATGCTCCACTGTCTTCACTTAATTTACATGTGTAACGCTATATCTACATAAAACACATAGAAAGCAATAAACACGTTTTCAAATCGCTCTATAAAATTGAAACTATAAAAACTATACGACCAATGAGTATCTCGCACTCATGACTGAAAACTGTTCCGAACTCCGCAGAACACTTAACCATAACTTCAAAAAATACTTCATTAGATGTTAAAATGCGCTGAAACGCGGTCGTTCACCGGCTCTGGAGAGAGTTGGTGACCCTTCAAAATTATATTTTAAATTTAGGACAATAGTATAAATAGTTGCCTGTATTTACTGCGCGTGCGCAACGACACTAATATTTGTTTTTTTACTTTCTCCGCAATAATAGACGGAAAGCACGTGATATATTAAAATGAGCTTCGTCTATTTGAGAGAGCCATGATGGAAGATCGCCAAACCGCGAGATAGAAGAATGCTATAAACAAAACAATAAAACCTTAAACTATCAGATTTTATAAGAACTCTGAGAAGATTAACGAGGAACTACTAAGTAATATATAAATAGACAATGTGGATCAAATGATTCCTCCGTGTTTAACTGTTAAGACACAAATTAGTACTTTGTTGATGTTATATCGGTTTTATATTTGATCTGAATTTAACATTAGTTGGCAATTCTACGCGAAACAAAGAAAAATGAAACATAAAAGAGCTTACGTACCGCTTTCTGCACATCCGGGTAACGACAAAAAGTAATTAAAATCTACAAAATTAGTTCCAGAACGGAAAGTGAGTTGGCAACAGAATTAAATGGAGACATAAAACAAAGTCCGGCTAGAAACAGATCATTTCACAAAAACTCACTTTTCCTTCCCGCACTTCGCTCTGCAACGAATCGCGATTTCTTGGGAACATACAAATATTAGGTACATTTTACTGAATTCGAATCGACACTTCAATTTGCTGTGGACATAAACGAGGCAGGTAGATTGAAACAAAGGTTAAGTTTTTAGAAATACATCCAAGCTTTCATTTCGTTGTGTTTTTTTAGAAAATATACAAATAAATGTGACAATTTTTATATATTTTATGAATTTCGACTTTATTAGGAATAACTTTAAAATGTAAAAAAATGCCTTGTATTTGAACCCACAACCATAAAATTCATACAAACATGTTTTAATAAAACGATCATAAAAAAATAAGTAACTGAAACTTTATCAATAAGTGTTTAGCGCAATTCCATACAATCATGTTGGTCACATTTGGGTTTTTTAATTCATTCAGATAATATATAGTTATGTAATGAGAGATACGAGAGGTCAAACAGTCACTAAGCTATTTAATTATCTTTTATGTGTATGATTTAACAAGAGGCCGGCGTCACGCAGCGCTGTCACATTTGAATGTAAGCGAAACGCAGTACTACAGAATAACAGAGTACATACTTTATTTCTCATTTTTAACTTAATCTTTATCGGATTGAACCCACAACCGTCACGTCATCGGTGATCCGTCATAGTCATTTACCAAACTTAACGCAGTTTTAGTAATTTTACGCGTTTACATAATTAGATACAGGCTCTGCGGCGGTCACTGACCCCGCGTGAGTATAATTGAATTTACATAGTGTCATAGATAAATTATTTCATTTTTAACCAACTTCATAAAAAGGGTAATTATTAGATTGATAGTATGTCCATGATATGGAACCACATAATATTCGGGTAAGATAATTGAGTATAGTAACGTAATTATCTATCTCTTTTTCTGTTAATATATGAATATACGAAAAGTACTGAAGTTACAATAAGTATGACACTTTACTTTGTCTATATTCAAAAATAAGAAGAGAGTAATCTAATACAGTAAAAGTAAAACAAAACCTAAAAACTTCAAAAGTATTTAGAACATACAGTCAAATACAGTCCAAATGATATATTATTATTTCTGATAAGCTTATGAACTAATATAATAGTCAATAAATATTGAATATAAAGTTATAATTCGCAACTGTCCGCTCGACTCGACACAGCAGCTACGGCGGCCGACTCTCACGCGTAGTGCGGTGCACAAATATTAAATATTTAACGTATATATTAAATCTAAATTAAATCAGTTGCTCAACACTGCACTTTACTTCAATACCACACCGCAGAAATTAAAATATTGCACTTCCTCACTTGGTAATCGAACCCACAATCTATCGCATTTACGGTCACACGCATGTGCCCCCTACGGTTCTCTCTAGTCTCTAGTTTGTTTAGTTGAACGTCGTAATCTCAAGAACTACTGCACTGATTCGAATTGATATATTATGATTGTCTTAAATAGTCTGTAGGCTGTAGGCTGCAGGCTGCAGGCTATATCAACGTAACCCACAGCGACTGTGTTTTGTTACTTGGAGTACCGGGACGCCTGGTACTGGTCCCGGTGTCCGGAAACATGCTACCGGTTGAAACAAGTCTCTCCGCAAGTCGTTATCGCAGTACGTTAGTTTTTTAAAAAAAGCATCTCTAAGAAACGTAAGCCATTACAAAAACAAAATAACTTTAAAAAACCGAAATGCACCAACAATGTACCGTTTAGAGCCGATCAAAAAATGAAAACGTTACTCATACATGAATCGACAGCTATTTCATTTGACCACACGAGCGAAGTCGCACTTAAAAGCTAGTTTTATTAAATATTTTAACTTGTACTCTAGTTAAAATTTATAAGGGAATTTAAACCTTTGATTGTGAGATTGTGCCTCCTTTGGACTCTCTTTATGGGAGAAGTGAAACATAATACTGAGGTGTTCCAACAGATAACGGTTAATAGTAACTGGAATTCACAGGTTCAAATATAATGTTGATTACGATGTATGTGGCTACGTACGTGATAGTTGTAGGTTCGATTCCCTAGGGAAAGTGGTTATTTTTGAATAAAGGTCCTTATATGTATCTATTCTTTGACCACTGCGAGGTGGCCATTCTTAAATATGGGATAACAAACATAGTTAAAAATAACTCTTAATTGTTTTGAATTTACACGCTGTCCTTAGAAAGTCGGCTAATTTCACAGGAATATCATAATGTAAATATAATAAGTTATCTCTTAAATTTAGATAATTTCTTATTCAGCCCGACTCGAACACTATACCCTTATCTGTACATGGAACAGGAACACCTCCGCCTCAAGTTATGACCACGAAGCCTTAGTTTAGGAGTAATAAACGTCTCAGACCTAACTTACAGTCACACCAAAGTGCTAACTAGCGCTGCGAAATGCTTTGACTTTACATTTAGACTTTCTTACTGTCTTGTGTACTGTGAAATATAAATTATAAATATCATATATATTATTGAGGACGTTGTGGCGCAGTGGCTGACAGTAAACACGAGGCTGTGTGTTCGATTTTATCCATCAGAAAGTATATTAGTAGAACTGGTACCGAGCCGGTGGTGATAGGTATTTTCATTCGGTGGTTCAAAAGTGCTTACAATAGTTTATTACTTATAAAAATATTTTTAAAAAGTAAAAAAGTCGTTCTCCTCTCCTCCGTTATCAAACTGAATAAGTAATAACCGCATATTTTGTTATTTATACAATAATTCCACGTCTATTACATTAACATATTTTAATTAACACATTATAAAATATAGTTTAGTTGAAGAAATATAAGATGACGTCATGCATTTACTTGTACCAACACAATAAAGTAGCGGTTTGATAGCGTCCGGAGCCCTGACTGAGACCGCGAGAGCGCCGCGGCACTAATCTCCGCACAGGATTAGTTAGGGTTGCCAGTTGGAATATACTTTCATTAGATAATTATTTAATATACGGTTTTACCCGGAAAATGCCAGAAGAGTGGAGTTTGTTTGAAATGGATTTATATATTCAAGTTACGTTTTTTAGTTAAAATTTTACACGAATAATTATTTATGATTATCTAATATATATAAATATATAAAATTATTTCATTGTTATATGACTAACATAAAATACGCATATAAAATTATTGGAACTTGGAAGGTTTAAATACGACATGAAGACCTAAGGAAGTAACTCTCGAAATTAACAACCTAAAAAAGTTGTGGACGATTTTAATATTAAAAATTAATAAAAATTAAGCTATTATAGAAATAGAAACGGGTATTTTAATTTTACTTAGTTTGATTAAAAACCTTAAAGAGACGCAGCCCTACACAAAATAAGACGTTAATCGGTGACAGGTTCACAGTCTAAATGATATCCTTGCAGCATCAGATAAGTTCGGCGCTACAAAGGCAGAAAACACATAAATAACACAAAAATTACACGGAATCCCTGGTCCAGGCGGAGACTTCAGAGATATTATAGAGACGAGAATTTATTGAGATGTTACGTTTGATAGTGTCGATTTAAGAAATATTTCACCCGAAGTAGGACCCGCCGTGTGCTCCTGACGACACTAAGCGTGTTGTTTTTTGGTTACTTCTCTTTCACTTTCAATCTGGTACGATAGCGACTCTTTTAAATATACGTTGATTTAACGACGGCTCACGGCACAGTTGTCGCCTACTTGTGTAGAGTAGAGTACACTATAGTACCGTCAAATTAATGTTGTATATTTTATATGTTTATTTATTATATGTTTATATGTGGGAATCGAACCCACAACGCTGAGCCGATCAATAAATTCAGTACAGGTTTACTAATAACAATGAAATTTCCTTATTTAATTGTTATTAGAATGTAAACGTTCCCGTTAGCGAACAGTCCACACTGCCGTATTTACATTATTGAACGAAACTGAAATATACTCGTTGCGAATGTAAGGAAATTACTTTAGAATAAATACTGAGCTTGCAAAATTTGTATGAAAACACAATGAATGATGTACTGTCCATATCGATAGCGAAGAGGGACGAGCTTCTGCTCGTCTTAACACAGCGTGGCGGTAAATCAACATGCAATATTTCGAAAATTAAGCGGTTTGAGGGAAACGGAGAGTTTTAGCACTTTGCTTTTATTATTCTAAATCTAAATGTCATTTCAAAAGTGAAGTATGAAAAAATGACTAAACCAAATATGAATCTTAAACCACCTTTCTTAGTAAAATCTCAGCTGCAGTAGAATACAATCTAAATTACAAGTCGACAGTTGAACATTATTCAAGTTTATATTCATTGTATATTACAGATAATACGCCAATAATTTATAAATATTACCGTCAAACAGAGCTCGATATCTTTACAATAACACGATTTAAAACCGACCTGTTCGCACCTTCCGAAGGGAAATATTATTTATGGCGAAATTGTAGTGAAAACTGTATAGAAATTAAGTATAGAAATTAGAAATAAATAAAATAGAATGAATGTAAAGTGGTTACAGCACTAGCACACTTTGAGGAAAAGCTTACAATCGATGTTATTGTAGGCGCAATTGTAAATAGCCGCACTCGATTGCGTCCAGCGGATATTGTATGTATTAGCCACGAGGGCTATTTACAGCGCGTTATGTTACTACTCACGCTGTATTCCACACATAGGAGGTAGGAACAAGAAACCTACACTAGGTTCCAAGACCCTCCATTCCACGAGCACCTCTCCAATTCGAGTTCATCGCGTGCTGATTGGCGCAACTCCACACTTTGTCTGGCTACCACAGTGAAAATGAAGATTTTCTCGAATTGGAATCTAACCCACAACCGTCGCTTTCACAGTCAGGCGCTGCGCCGCGCTACAAGGCCTTAGCAACCATAAATAACGTGGAATAAATCCAAAATCCGCATTATGGCTATCTGAGAGTAAAGTGTCGGCTTTATAAGGAGATACGCTTAAAAGCTGAAAGCTATTTCACGCTCCGAGCGACGTGTTCAGTATTAATAGAATGGCATAGTTTACTCTGATATTTATCTTTATTTGTATTTTGTAAAAGATATGGAATACTTAGAGATAATAGTGTCCGTTCTCTGAGTCTCCATTTTTTAATAATCACAGAAAATGTATGGTAAGAACGGACCATGGAAACGTATCATTATGTTCCCTCTGCCTACCCTGCTGCACACGGGATACAGGACAGGGTGGAGCTGACTATTATATAATAAGAGTCGGTTCTATATTCAGCTTTTAAAATAAAAAATAATAATTCGATACATTTCAACTATCAATCTATCAAAAAGTAAACTATCGCTTAACGACCGCTACGACGACATTCATATTTCATTACATCAGTTTGATGTTTAAATATAAAGCTATCATAAATACCTCCAAGTCAACGAGACGGCACATGGTGGTGGTGGCGGTGACGGTGGTGGCGGTGACGGTGGTGTTGGTGGTGGTGCTAATGAGCCACTTAAACTCATCGTCGAATTAGAACCGACACTAATTTACGACGAGTGGGAAAATATATTTAACTGAACTGATCTATAAATATATTTTTAGTTACAAACTATTTCTGTTTCAGTTTCAATTTGTCGCCTCATATATATCTAGTAATATGAAATAACGGCGTGTATCCGGTTCTAATCGTTGTTGTTATAGGCGGCGATAGACGACCGTTAAGATACTCTTTTAGGTACTCTTTTAATGTATTGTGTAAAGTAATGAAGGCAGCGGCCTGCCTAGTTATGGAACAACGAAAATATTATCAAAAGAACGCATTGTTACAAGTGAGAATTGAATCCCCATCAGAAGTGCCGTAGAGCTTTAAGCTTGTACAAACACTCGCTGCCACTGGACGCTATTCGCCGCTGCGACTGATACGTGTCACAATATTTGAATGTTTACCTCTTGAGATCACACTTTGTCACGAATAACTAGCAGACCAATGTTCAGGTGAGTCTGTATATTATTTGATGCTTAGAAACATCGTTATTTTGAGAGTAAAAGTAACCATCATGGCGCAGTGGAAGAGAGTCGGTTCACGATAATTTGTACTATTATATATTAAGATATACTGTAACCTGCATATATATATATATAAGAATCGGCATATATGTAGTTAATTGAAGATAGGAAGTATTTAGGCGCTCCATCCACCGCTCTCTGCCCATTTGAGACATCACGTGTTAGGTCGCGGGTCGTAACACCGCGAGGAAATGATAATATTAAAACAAAATGTTCTCCGTTGTGTTTTGCTATTCTATTTAGATATTACACAAAATATTTACTATGAGAGTAAATAACCGATCGTCGCCCCCGAAGTCGCCTATGAAGCACTATTTCCACAAATATCAAATTCATATATTCTAGAGTATAACATAAAAGTAGTCCTCTGAACAAAATATATGATGTACATAATCAAATGCATCGAAAGTGGAAAAAAATCAACGCTTTCAAAGAGGTGCGGGTTCGAGGTTCCGTTACGTTTAAATTTTTATACACGTAGTTGCCACCAATAAAGGAAAGAACTATTTTCTATTTCATTAACAAATCTACTATTTGTTGAGAAGTGAGAGAGTGCGACTTGGTTGTGTAAACGCGACAGGTTGTAGGTTCGATCCCTAATGGATTAAATGAAATAATTAATATTTCTTCAATGTAGTAACGTGGGCAATAAAGTAGGCAAAACTCAGTGTCGAATTTCACTTCTTTACACCCAATGCCTAAAGTATGAGGCGGAAAGTGGATTTAACAGGTCCAGTGCCTACCCTGCTATATGCAGGTTACAGCTTTAAGCTAAAATTAAATATAAGATGCTTCCTAATACGTGCATTAAGAAAAATCTTATAATAAATGTCTAGTACTTGGGTGTAGTAATCTCGATCTCAAGTCTAAGTAATACACTCGCCTATTTACTTAAGCGACTGGTGCGTAACTTATTCGATGTCGACTGTAGTATCTCTCGTAAGAAAAACTGGTAAATTAGGTAAGAGAAATTTCATATTAAAATTTTAAGCTAAATTAATTATAAACTAATTTTGTAACTAATTTTCTGTTGTGTCGTTGAGTTCCACCTCTCAACACGCAATGCCTCAAAACATCGACGGAAAAAGGGGAACGGAGTGTCTTAACTCTAGGTTTCCTCTGCCTCCCCTGCTATATGAGGGAAACAACGTAAGACTGCAAAAAAGCTAGTAAACTATTTACAGAAACACCCGTATAAGAATTGAAAAGAAGTTTATAAAAACGTATGGCTTAATATTACTAAAATTTTCAGTTTTGATTTAATAATTTTTACCATTACCTAATATATAACTCCAAGTAAGTCGGACGGTCCCAACTAAGAATACCTACATTAATCACGAGGAGGTGAGGTGGAGGAGGAGACGCAAAGCTGCCAGGTTCCACTGAGAGACATAAATACCTCGACGACCATTTTCATATATTACGATAAAAATATTGTCAATTTAAATGAATGAGTAAAATAAATTCACACGCTTGTGGCAACTATTCCTGTTGCAGTATATGAGTAGGATGCAAAACGAATTTAAATTGTCAAATCAGATAAATAGTTACTTACTTCTTAAGATTTTTTTCCACTTCCCGCTGTATCCCGTTTAGAGCAGGGTAGGCAGAGGAAACTAGTGTTAAGACACTCTGTTTCCCACAATTTTCGATACATTGAGTACTGAGCCGCGGAACTCAGCGCCACCCTATGTTGAGCACGCTTAATTCATTAGTGATTTTAATGGATACTTTGTGGGTCGCAAAAATATCTTGCATTTCATTGTGTACATTCTGAAGTCACTGACTTCAAATGCTTGGAACAAATCCTGAATCTGAAGTTGTTTGTTCAAATCTGTTTTAGAGATATCGTAAAAGTCAACCTTTTTATATCTCAATTGATTGTTTATTGTCAAGTATTTAGGTAAAACACGATGAATAGTGTTATGTCACTACCTCTGTCTACCTACATCAAATTTAGGATGAGGTACGATTAAAACAAATAATAAAATAAAAACCAATAACAAAGTTCAACAAGAGTAAAAACATTAGCGGAGAAGGAAGATATTAACTTAAATAAGATAACTAATGTAGCGTGTGAAACTGAACTAACTGCCTAGTTGGAATTCAATTACAACTTGCATGCAATCTAGGATGCGATCACATACGAGGCAGGCGAGGCGCAAAGAGGCGAGGGGAGGCCTCCTCTAAAGTACAGGCCGTATAAATTGATTAATATCTGATATCTTCTTTACTGATATGAATTTGTAATTTTGGTTGGTTGGTTGGTTGGTTGGTAATTGGTTGGTTGGTTGGTTGGTGAGGTAATGAGGCTAATTAGATAGACATAAGTCGTGATGCAGCGGCACAGTGTCTGACTGGAAATGCGATAGTTGTGGGTTCAATTCCCACTTCAGGGATGAAGCCGAATTCGCCGTCTGTTAATAAGCAATCACTTAAAAGTTAGTGTCTTAACACTAGATATCCCTCTACCGTGCTAATTTCTATCTAATTTCAGAAAAAGATCAATACCTCAAATTTTTGAACAAGCGTGAGATTTGTGGGCAAGCCCAACTCGCGCTTGTCCGGCTTTCTTCACTTATCTAGATACATTGTGTACTGTATTCACGTTTACCTTAGTCGGATTCGAACCCGTAAGTTATTTCAGTCGTATATTTCTCCATTGCACCACAAGAGTATCGACCCAATTGCACTATAAATAAATAAATTATAATGCACTGTTGATTGAATTATAGCGCGGGGTGCAGGTTTGCGATCTAAATGTTTGTAGAACAAATATTTGTGTCACTCTTGGGAAATAAAAGTATTTAGTGTGGCGCGTTTAACCAAAGTACTACTAGCGGCAGTACTCCACCGAGCGCCGATTACTTATTCAATCAGCAGCACCTGTCTATGGATATATTCAGGTGGCGGTTGAGTGGCGAGACTCAACGCCGCGGTTTATATCCGTCCCTTGTGACGGACTCAGTTTAAAACGGCTTAACTATATAGGTGTGTGATGATGACTAGCCACAATTGTAATAAAGTGTTTACGTAAAAACATCATGTGTCGTTACTCGAGCACAATCAAAATCGGTACATCTCGGCTATTAGCGGTTATAAAATAAAGATATGTTCATACAAGTTTCCACTATCGAGCCGATCAGCAATAAACGCACGTTTACATTACGATCACGATTAAACTTAGTGGAAATAATAATTAAGTGGTGTATTTGTTAGTTTTTATATGGTGATTTCTTCTGTTGGTCGATCTAGATTCGATTCCTGTTTATATTACTAGATATAGTTTATATATTTTAGTTTATCTTACAGTTTTCTTTTCTAAAAGGCAGTTTTTTACATAATCTCTGTGGGTAGTCTCAAGAATTTGTTTCAATAAATGAATTTGAAGGCATCTTTTACATGAAGTCAGTATTTGATTGTAAATCGAGAATGGATAATTTTTATGTATCTCGTCTGGTGAAACGTTGTGTTCACAATATTTGACATCGTGCACGCGTGCAAAAATTCATAAAATGTTATAAATCACCAAATTAAAGCCAAGATAGTTATCACAATATATTAAGAGATGCTCCCGTAGATAACCTAAATTAATTAAACTAAAAAGTTTTAATATTTAATACACTTGACGTGCAGTTCTCTCGTAAACGGCCCTCTGAAGTAATGAAGCCTTATCTCTGCTACAATGAGCTTTCGTCGTGAGATAACAGAGGAACTAATTTCCTCATTATAAGCTTAGATCGTTTATTAAAGCCAACTTCGATAAGAGAAATAAGAGATTTTGTACATTAATTTGTAACTATAGTTTAATTGTATTTTCCATTGCCAACGGACGTTGCGTTATCTATGAACTATAGGTAGTCTATCACAGTCTGTCTGTCTATCGGCCACCAGAATGATCAAGCAATAGTTATTCGTTCATATTTTTAAATTCTAGTATTTTTTTTTGACAAAACAAAAAATACTTTAAGCTAAATAAATTTTAATTAATTTAATAGAAATAATTAGAAACTCACAAGAATACATAAACAACTTCTCGAGAACATTAGAAAATCAGCGACAGTCGGGACCGCCCTTTGGTAATTAAAACACATATTTTTCCAAAGAGACTCAGCGAGATTGGAAAGCCGAGCCTAGTCTAGCTCATTTAATACTTCCTAATGAATGTTCTAGATAACCTTAGAAATTTAATTTACAGTGCATTCGATACGTGTCCGGGGCTGGGATTTATCGTCGTTTGACTTTAAGATACCGTTAGGATTATACTGTATGTACTCGTATATTGTGCGAGAGGGTTGTGTGGTTTGACCTTGTTGTTGACACGAGGTAGATATTACGAGGAGAAACAGCGGAGAGAATATAGTCAATAACCGCTGTTTTCCTGTATTTATCTTATTTAAAATATCTCAACTCTTGCCACATTTTAACCTACTCGTACATTAGATGACTGTGATTTCATTAGGAAGACGAAATCTAGTGATTCCGTGTATTAAAAGCCATAATGTACTTGGTAATTTAACTAAATTATTTTCCCTATGAAATATAAAACTATAGCCCATAAGAACTAGTTAGCAATAAAGTGTTTTCAAGTACACCAGGATGGCGTTAACTAACCGAACGTAATCTATAACGGTTATATCAATAGATAATTAATAGTAAGTACCAAGTATCGCGTTATTAATAGTAAGTAGTATCTTGAAGGCGACAAATTGCCAGATTACTATCGCATAATGACTTCTTAAGAGGACTGATTAAGGATCCCGCATACTTCTACAGTAATTACTATACAAGCAGTACTTACTTACACTTAATATTAATATACTTTATTAAAGCAAAATGATTGTAAAATCATTTAATTATTTTCTTTTAAAGAATAATTAGAAATTATCTGGCAGTTTTAATTCCAGGGCCGACAAAACGCCGCGGGCTACAAGCTAACAATTAAATCACGTGTCGATGACAATGGGCGCGATAACGAGCCTCGTTTCAACGAATGTCTAATGTCTAATTACTGCTATCGGCATTCGACATGTCTTAGATCTGCCGATTGTTCGTCATGAGGGAACAGTTTTAAAAAGATATAGATTTGATAATATGTAAATGAATGGTACCTTGCGGTTCAATGGTTGTAGGTTCGAATTTCACTATTTGAAATGATTTTTAAACTTTCCTAATCTAGTTTATGATTCATATATAGATCATGTATCAGATTTTTTTGTGTTTTTGCTCAATAGAGGCTTCAAATTATTAATTGCCAGGAATGTGGGGAACGAAGCTTCTACAATACCTTATGAAATATAAAATGAGGCAAAGAAATTGACTTTTAATGTCAGGCGACATCTTAATTGTTCAATATATTCAAATAAGCTAAAAATTATTTCAAAAACATTTAGATTTTATTCATTTATTAACTAATAGGTTATATACACGTTTTCCGTTTTTTGTCAGCTTTCCACTGTATCCTGCATATAGTACGAAGTATAGATTTGGGGAGAGAGAGAGTGAGAGAGAGTAGTGTTAAGACACTGTAACTTACGCACTGCCTAATTTTTGAAATGGTGCGTACAAACTGAGCCTCGACCGGCCCGCCCGTATAAATATAGTAGATATTCAGACAGACTATCTCGATAGCGGCGGCGTCTATACACTATTACATGGCCTTATTCACATAATTACAATATAATGGTCGAATAAATTGAAAGTTAACGAATCTTTAGATTTGAGGTCAAAGTTTATGACCACTGACTGATATTGCGCCGCGACCTTGAAAGTTACTGTTCATTGCGTAACCTTTGTTTGTCAGCTCCTTATTTTATCAAAGGCATCAAATGTACCTGCGTAATGTAATAATACCCGTACTTAAATTGTCGAGTGAAATTTGGAACATAAATATTATCCCGAGTATGCGCAGAACTAGATCTAAATAAATCTCCAATTCTTTGGTCGGTGAACGTTTAAGAACCACACATTATTAGGCGTTTAACTTGGCCCTTATTTCATATTTATGTTTTTGATGGGATATAGCTTACATATCAGAATAGCAGACAATCTACAATTTATATCAAGATTTATTTATGTATTCGGGCTATATTATAATAATATTGTAAAGCGGCCGAAGCCACGTTTAGGTGGCTAGTCTAATCTAAAACACACTAACAAATCTTCCTTCGAATTACTTAAGCCAGTATCTACAGTTGTCTACATACATGTTTCCTTCCTCGCTCATAAATCTGCTCGCATGCTTCTCAGGCATAAATCCAGGCACGTCTCGAGATCTAGATCTAGGCAGATCCAACACTGTTATCAGTTAGTGATTGTGTGTTCTAATAGAAGCTGAGATCGATGTACTTTTGTTTCTTTAAATTTTTTTTATTACAAGAAATATCCGTACATAACCATATACAACATTTTCTTGATATATCAGGGGCATACGACGTGGCGCAGTGGGACTGTGCACTAGTCTGATAGTACACAAACATTATAAGTTCGATATCCGCTCTGGTAGCGGAAGCGCGGGGTTAAGTTGCGCCACTCAACACACAATGTCACGAATTTTGCCGGAAAGTGAGAACGGTGTGTCTTAACACTAGGTTTCCTCAAAGTGAAGTACGAGAAGTTGCAATTGCAATTGTTTAAAAGGTTTTCAATAAATGTCAATAAATGGCAAATATCTAGAATCGCTTCATTAGGAGTCGACACGCATGTTTCAACTGTAATGTGAAGATAGAAGTGGTGTCAATCACGAGCAATTACACGGCCGGTGCTGTCCCGGTGCTGTCCCGGCGGGGCGCTGACACGCGACGCTTTAAAATGACAACAAAAAGTCAACGCAATCACTATTTATCTTTCCAGCCTAAAGTGTATATATATTTTGCTTCACGCTGTATTCCACCTAAAGTAGACTATTCTCTGTCACTCTTTATATCGTGTCCATTTTTAGAAGTACTACGCGTCGAATGACGGAACTCAACGCCGTTCTTTTTCTTATTACGAGAGGTGGAGGGGAGCTTTACGTTTTTTACTTATCGTATATTTTAGCGTCTTGTCAGGTAGATTGAGGATAAAAATAGTAGCTTTGCATTTTTCCCGGTGATGGAGAAAACTTAGTGTTAAAGTACGTCGTCCTGTACATCTCAATTTTCAATTAATTTTCGCGAGTTTCGAAACTCAACGCCGCACTTTGTCCACTAGATTGGAGAAGTAAAAATATATATCCCGAGCTGAGATTGAATCCACATCCTTCTTGTCATAATACCCACAATGAAATAACACTAAGAATTATAAAGTATAACAATTTAATACAACAATCTAGTAATAATTTATTTTGTATAGCAATAAAGTATAATTGTATTTATTCCTACAGCCGCGGTATTTGGTTTGACATAATAACAGCAACTAACTCGTTGCAGGAGGTGCCAGCGCGGCACGTGCTGAGTACACACACACGTGCCGCGCTGTGTAATTGCTGATATATTTATTTTAATTCAATCAATGCGACTTGCATTTATGTATTTATCGCGTCGACTCGCGTTCTGGCGCCGTGTTGGAATTATACTGAATATGGAATGTAAACAATATGTTGTAGAATACTTAGTCGGCGTCGGCGTCGGCGTCCGTCGTGGCGCTGTGGCACAATGTGGCACATGTGACTGTAAGCGCGGGGGTTCTGGACTTGTCACTGGGTTTTTTATGTCTATTCTGCTACATACAGTGTAAGGAAGTACGTTCTATAATTCGATTTTTTCAGTACAGACTAATGTCAGTAGTTCCAAAGATTGACACGCACAAACAAACAAACACACCAGCTCTACAGTATTAGTGTAGACTGTACAGGTACCAGGTATGTGCGGTGTAGGAATGCTCTGCGTGCAATGCAAATATCTAGGAAGTGGAACTGATGGATTGACTTACGAGCGTCGAGTGTGTCGCGCCGACACGCTATCGCACGTTGTTGTATGTTTATGTATATATCCTTAAATAATTGTTTTTCAAAAAGATATATTACATTTATTTTATGGGAAAAATAAGAAGGGCATGCGAATAGAGGAGTGTCTTAACACTGTCCACTGTGTGGTTCCCTCTGTCTACTCCACTGGCATGCCGACAGTGAGAAAATAAATGTAACCCATCACATCACATTTGGAGTACGTGTAACCAATAATATTTTAATTAAAATATGAGACACGTTGCCAAGATTAACGGCCGTATTAGTAAACCTTCGTTTTGGAGTTACGCAATTTATTTTGTAGATGAACTGTCTGCCACGCGATGTATATTGCTCTGTTAATTAGGTTTGAAACTATATTTAACTTATGCAAGTGAGATACTTGATGAAGTATTTCCAATTCACGGCACTGGTTGGAAGACAAAGCACGGTGGTGAGATCAGGACTCATCAGGAAATGTATTGAATATTCGGCAGAAAATGGCTATCTAGCTGTTTGAACATTAGACTCTTGCTTATCCTGCTATATATGAGATACAACAACGGTAAGCATAGAGATTAATGCTTTTGCATTTTAGAAACACTATGAGTTCACTGGCGAAATCAATGCCGCACATTGTCTACCTACGTTCCCTTGAGTGGGTATCGAACCCCACGACCTTTGTTTCAATAATCGTACGATGATATCAGTGACAACATTACGGTAATAACCTGTTAAGGTTTCAGAGTTTGGGAATATTATCAAAGTGCGGACGCCAGTTTCCGCCATTCCGCCGACTCACTTGTATGAAAACTACATTCAAATATTGATCTATTCAAGATTAATTAGGGTTCTGTCGCCAAAACAGTTTTAAAATGAAGTTAAAAATGTATAACAACTGTAAGTTTTAGTGTGTCTTGTTATTCATTATTACAACAAAAATACATTATTTCATCTCGTTTTTCTATTATCTGTCGTTTTTTTATTGTTTATATACAATATATACTACAAACACATTTTACTTTTAATACCTATAGGGAAACAATTAACCAAGCAACGCCGCTGGCAACAACTAGCAATGACCGTTGATTACCAGTTCGATTAAAAATGAAGTCATTAAAAACTGATCGTCACGTACCTAATAGTAGTATACTACAGCTACGTGAAGTAGCCTGTCGGGCACCTCGCAGGTACATAATGACACTCAATTACAGTATCATTACCGCACCTCAGACCCTCGCAGACCTCTCAGCGCACATAAATCCACCGTAAATGATACCTAAGGTATCTAGTTTGCATCGACACTATTTATAAATGTTTTGATTTTTACAGGTTTTATGCATTTATAAGAACAAGTAGTGTACTTGTATGTAGGTATGTAACGCAATGTAAAAACTACGCGACGTAAAACGCTGAAATTTGAAAGAAATTTATCCAGTTTTGGCGCAGGGGCACAAGCCTATGGACTGTAAATGCGATAGCGGGTTCGAATCCCACTCGAGAGGATAAGGGCTTTTACCTCACGCGGCATTGAGTTTTCCCATTCAAGATGGCTCAAAAAATCGGCAGAAAGTAGGAAACGAATTGTCTTCAAACTACATATCATATATATTCTATATATGCGGGATAGAGCGTGAAGCTGAAAAATAAATCAAAACTATTTCTAATCATGCCGTATCCGTTAATAAGTAGAACAGTAAATATACGAATCAGTATATGTTCTGTTAGCTGCCCTAAATAAATAAAAAAAAAGATTTCTAAATATTTCCAAAGGAAGAATAGAAAAAGTGATAAGCTGTTCTTATCAAGTGGTGATTTGCCAAATGAATCAAGACAGAGAAACGCTATCTCTATATAAATTTACATACAAAATACTAATATTTGATATCATGACAAAAAAACCGGACAAACGCGAATCGGGCCACCGAGGGTTCCGCACACATTTTTTCTTGAAATTCAGCTCAGCTTAGCGTCTTTCCTCTGATACCTAACTTGAACTAGAGGCTTTATTTTTCCTTAACTACTTACTACCTGTAGACGCTAGCTGCCAAATTTCGTAATTCTAGGTCAAACCTATGAATTTTGATTTCATAGTGTCGAAATACGCGATTTTTGCGATATAAACGATATATTTTTTAAGTAAATGTAAAAAATACGATTTTTCAGAAAATAGAGAGATTAGAGTATATAAGTAAAGTTCCTATAGAAAGTAGAAAGAAAGAAGAAAGTAGAGTTTCTGAGGTAAAGGCTCTTGACAGATAGACATACAGACAGACAGACGCACGACAAAGTGATCTTATAAGGTTTCCTTTTTATCTTAAAAGGTACGGAACGGTTTTACGTAACTAACAGACAAGTCATTATTTATTTGTAACTCATTGAGTTATATTTATTAACAAGAATACGCGTATATTTGCTCACTAATAACCTGTGGGAATAAAAAGTCCGCCGCGGTGTCGGCTTAAGTCACAACACGTCGAGACATTAATGAGGTGCCTCTCACGAGCTAATACCTCAACCAATAATAAATAAATTACAATATGCTGCAAACATATTATAGTTATATTAAATGGATATATTTTCTATTTTTCCTCTTCAAACATGATATAAGACATTTTTTTTTCTACGCACGTGTTACGCACGCATGGTGGAGATAACAATAAACTTGTCACCGTGACCGTAGACGTCGATGTAAAAGCAACATTGTGGATTCGATTCCTGCTCGTAGAATGAATTATTTTCATTTCCTTGGTGTAGTAAGAAGACAAACTGAACACAAACAGAAATCCGCTTTCGTCTACAACTTGTGTCCATTTAAAGTGTCAGCAAAAAGTAGTTTAATCGCGGCCGACGCTCATCCGACTCGGCCGCGACGTCTCAATCAGAGCGGGCCTTGTGTACTCTGGTACTCTGCTGCGCCACGGAGGAAACAGCCTTAACATTTGAGTATTTCATTCAAATTATAAATACTTCCTATTCTCTTTTTTTGTAATTTGAAAAATCTAAATTAATGATGTTTTGAAAAATAAAAATATTATGATGAAAAAATGTTTGATGTGGTGCGACGTTTCGTGGAAGAAAAGCTGTTTCCTTTGTATGCCTAAATGAAACGCGGCGTTGGGTTCCGGCACCTAATATACAATGTATGTCCCGCATCATGACATCCAAACAGAGTTTCTTTGGGCGTCCGGGAGTTCCAAGAACAGACGGCTCTTAGCTCTTACGCCGGCGCGCTACGGGGCTATTCCATCTCATTCGACGCTCTTGGAGCCTATATGCTTGCGCGGTATTCTGCGGTCGCAAACCGCACAATTGACCTCCCGCCGTTTGACCCAGGGAACGCTAATCCAACCATGGACATCATGATAGGTAAAAGAAAGAAGGGAGCTGAGGAAAGAAAGAGGAGGGTGGGACTCACAAACAAATATCGGGCAGATATTAGTCAGGACACCATCTGAAGAACCATCTATATAATCTAATGTTAGTGAAAAACCTATCCTGTGGGAAAGGTGTAAAATGAAAAATGATTTTTCCAAGAATGCGCAATTCATATGCGAGGAATTTATGAAACCATTTGTATATCTAATACAAAATTATTAATTTGCTGATAAGACCAGATTAACGAATGTTATTAAAATGTATTAATATTAGTAGATTAATATATATTCTAAAGAACAGTTCTAGAAACACAAACATTATATAAATAACAAAATGTCATGTTTAAATTGCAATTTAAAGATTTCCTTATAGAAAAAAAATGATGGACATATAATTATCAAAGTAAGGTATATACATACATACTCGATATATCATTTAAATTAGACATTACAGGTCTGTCGGTGTTGGGTGGACTAACGCTCTGTCCAATTAGCGGGATCCGCGAGCTCAGCTCAGTCAACAGTCACAGTCCGCCCAACACAAGCGCTCCAATAACTATTACTGTTATGTTGTGATGTGATGATTGTGGATCCTCACAATACTTGCTCAGTACTTTTGCTTGAAAAACGATAATTTGACAAAAACGGTTTATCAGATTTCCTACACAGAAATATCTAATTCTACAATAAAAGAGGTTAAATTATACAGATAATAAGACAACAGAGGCCATCGTGGCAGCAAAACAGCAGCAGCGAGAATCGAACCAACAATATTCGATTCTCACTCCGAGGAATGAAAGAATGAATTATAATTCTTAAATCTATGATTCCCTCTCTGCCTACTCAGTTATATGCTATATGATACAGCGTGGAATAGTGAACAATGATGACATACATGTATGCCGCGTGAACTTGTCTGAAATAAGTTACAACTCAGTGGCCAACTAACAAAGTGTTTTACTACTACATTCTAGAGTCTACTAGATTCTTCTAGTAATTCCTATTCGCTAAGTAAGTTTTTGGGTGATAAACTAACACATACGGTCATCTCTATTTATTATTTGTATAAAATAAGAGATGATTTGTATGTTTTTATATTGAGATAAAAAAGGAAAGATTTACATCTATTAGATCAAGCCCATATAATGAGAAAATATTTTAAAATATAAATTTAGTGTGTTTTTTGGGGTACAGTGCGGTCTCCGCGAGTGATGATTCCGGTATTGTTGAACTCCTTGAAGCCGCTTGAGAAGTCAATATTTAGTCAAGAATGTAAAATGTACACAAATGTCATTGTAAAATGTGGAATTAACTGGTTTTTTGTTATTTTTCTTGAAATTTGCTCCAAAAATATTCTTATTGAGTATAATATGTTATGTAACACAAGTACTGTAGTTCTGCCGCCGTAAACACGTCGCTAGTAGGCGGCATTATGAATGGAGATTACATAAAATATAAAATTTATGTATGGATCAACAAATTTAGACTTCTGAAATGTTTAAGAATGGCGGAACTCCACGTCACTTTCTGTCTTACCAGGTCGGGTTAACGGATCATTCACTCGAGTGGAGATCGAACCCGTGACACACGTTAACTTCAGTCAGACTTGTACTAGCGGCCAGCTTGCGGCTCGCCTGCTTCAATTTGTGATGATTGAATAACTGACCTTGATAACTATTTATTTACATCCTCAGCTGCCAATAGTTTACAACGAATGTAAGGAAACAATATTTTAGAAAGTTGTGTAATTCTATTAGAATTATAAAAACTACCAACATTTTTTTATATTAGTTAATAAATTATATATTTTCTAGATGTCCCTCTGTACTCTGTAGTAAACATCTAATCGGTTGTCTTCATAATTTCAGTGATATCGATGCAGCTCACATTAAGCTCTCAACCAGTGTAAGCTCAGTATAAGCTTCAGCAAAGTTCACATACAAGTATCACATCATGTTTGAAAGCTTCTTAATTGACTTGTAAGTAGATAAGCAATGGGTTTAGAGTTTACGCTTAATTACGCTTACTTACTACATATGTATTATTGTAATTTAGTATTACAAACTGGAATATTTGCAAAGGAAGTATGTAGCAGGTTCAAGTCCGGCTTAGTGTCATCTATATTATAATTGACGTTCATAGATCAGGCTTTCACGTCGAAGTTACTAATTAACCTTTAATATTTTTTTCTGTAAATTAATATTAGATCGATTCTTAGTTTTTTTTGTTTCTTTCTGTACCATTTTATTCAAATGAAACAGTGACAAACGTAGCTTGTAGCTTTACGCCGTATCCACGGCATCTATTTTTAAGACATTCCATTCCCCTCTTTCCAGCTCATTGTCAGAAGCTGCGCCACTGCGCCTCGAGGACCTCAAATGAAAATTAAATAACCGAAATGCTAATTTAATACATTTGCTTCAATTTGAATATAGAAGCGAGAACCCGCGACCACCATTTTTGCAAACAGTGATTTCTACATATTCCATCGATTATCACTATACCGGACGAGGATAACATATAATCATTTCATAACATGTAATTATACTTTAATTTGCGTAATGGCTGCGCAGGCGCCGATCAGATTATTACTCAGAGTTGTCACTTAGCGACGCTATTATCTTGTTAATTATCTGCATGAATACATACTAACTGCCCATAAGTAATAATTAATTTACGTTAAAGTTAATTGTAATTCAATACTAATTGAGCAAAACATAAGCGTGTTGTTGTTTTTAATTTATTGTATAAAGATTTATTTAGTTTTAAATGACACGTTGTGATAATTTCCGCATATTTAATGATTTATGGCGATTTTTTATTAAAACTATCGGGACGCAGTGGCACAGCGTGTGACTGAAAACGTGACGGTTGTGGGTTCGTTCCCCGCTGTGGTAAATGAAGCGCAGTATTGAGTTCTAAAGTAGAGTCGTTGTTGCTCTATTCCTTATGGAATGTAAAGGAAATTGAAAAAAACAATACTTTCTGTATGTTTTTCAAAGCATCAAATTTTGAGAGATAAATTAATAACTAGATTCAAGCAAACATTAATTTTCAAATAAAATTTCACTTTTTAATTAAACTTGAACTTTTAATTTAAAGTTTTGTGAATATTAGAACTGCATTAGAAGCATGATGTTCAACCAAGAATGAATCGGAAAAAAAGGAATGTTGATATTTATTCATAAACATATTAACATATTAAAAGATAAAATAAGAGTAATATATACAGCACCACAACAGCTCTACTCGAGTATCAATTAGTTGACACGGTTGCGGTGTCGCCGGCGCCGGCGCGCTGGTGGTGGCCACAGAGGCGCTCGGGGTCGAGGGTCAAACACATATTGTACAATATGCGTGTACATTACTGTAGACTGACAGAGGTAACGCTGGCTCGCTGACGATGACCATTGATGACCACGAAAGACCAAACACTGGTTACTTGTCGTGGTACTTTCTCGATAAATGCGACCTAGTGGTTCCTGAGATTAGTACGTTGATTTATACGTTTCTACTACAAAACAAGTAATAAGGGATAAAATGTCTCATTTCCTAATGATTTGTTTTAACAATTTAAAAATGATTCACACTATCGGCACGCTGTTGGCAACAAGTGGACGGGTGACGTCACGAGTTCAAAGAGAGGCCTTGGCGTGACGTGGTGGGTAAGAGTCCGCAACGGTGCTAGACTAGCCGCTGGCGTGCTGCCAGCGTGCCGCCAGTTCGTTAAGGGGAAACTCGCCGATTTGTTAATTTTCATTCACGTGTGAATACCAATGACGGCCTTTTTATATTCGTACTAGACGTAGCGTCTCCGCTTTCCTCTGTATTCCACAGTGTGTGTCACACAGACTCAGGTCACTCTCGTATCTCAGTGTGTTAGAGGTAGTGACATTAAACTTATTATAATTATTATATAAAAATGTAAAATTGTCCACGTAAATCTTTGTTTCTCCTTAACGAAGGCCGCGTCTGCGTGTGGTCGAATATTAGTGTAATATGTTTCTTTAAATCTCTAACTCTATTATGTTCTATCAGACGAACGTATGGGCGAATTAAACAATTTCTATTTCAATATGATATCTTTACGCTGTGTGGACGTGTAGGCAGATGGCCAGCGCTCTGTTTGGTCTATTAGAATAAGGCACTAAATCTTATTTGATAGTCTTCTGTAAGCTGAGCAGCAAATATCTAGCGCAAAATTATAATTACACAGCACGATAGATTTAATATTATTAAATACTTGTTTAAAATACAATAATATTATATTATTTTCTCAAATATTGGAAGTACGCCAATAATGTATATAATATATACAATTGTTCTGTCACCGACCGACAGAGCACAGCCAGAACTAAGTGACATAAAACGTTGAAATACTTTAAAGTGAGAATTTCTCTAAATTTCGACGCGAACGGTATAAACACAATTATGAGTTAGTACCTTTTCTCTTTATAACCGCAATATTAATTTAAACTTCAAACTTTAACCTTTAGTGTGCGTGAAGAACCACGCGTAAGAGGCTTAATAGGGCAGATTTGCATACATTTGTAGATATTATTGTAAAATTTGACAAATACTGATAATTTATATAAATAGATATTAGTATATTAGTGGTCGCCGTTTCATCATCACTCGGGGAAATGGGTAACATAATGTCTTCTTAATTTCCTGACGCCTCAAACGCTACGGTCTCTGGATGCCTATATAGCCTCGTCCACTGTGAAGGATCATCATGCTCCGTACGAGGCCTTTCTCCTATCATTCCCCCTGGCTCTCTTACCACTCACTTTTGCTTTGTAATTTGTAAGTTATAGTTGTCGCAAATCTATATAGACTTATAGAAGTCTATGTGATGCCACTCACGTATGCGAGTCTATTTGCAGGCGCGAGCGTGACTCGGTCGCGATAACGACGCGCGTATCTAACGCGGCTGATTCATTGTACTTATTAATTAACTCTAATTAATCGTTTAATGGTTATTTAAATGAGGAAGTCGTTTGCTTTTATATGTTGGTATTGTGTAGTGTGGACTGAGTAGTGAGTGAGGTGAGTCGGGTCGAATACGAAATGGGGCATGTGAATATTTACGTATAAAAAATCTAATGATAATAACATGATAACAAATACGACAATACGAGTATATTCATTATTAAAAAAGGCATTTAAAAAAAATTAAGAGAACAGAGAACCTTATGACTATTTTCTTCCTGCTCAACTCGTGGAAATAAAAAAAACCGTATAATTGATGACAATTTGTTATAAAATTAGCGCGATAAGATGCTTTATACGGCATCCAATGTAAAGGGGTCTTATACCACTTCTGTAACGAGCGGTCGGAAACACGAAGTCGTAAACCATTTCCGTCACTACTTTCACTCAAACGTCTAAACGAAAACTATTATATTATATTAATAGAAAATAATCTTCAAAGCGCTCACTATTAAATATTCCGTCAAAAAATATAAAATTTTCCTTTCCTTGGCGATGTATAATAGTTTCAGGTTCAACTTTCAAGAGAACGTTGAAAGTACAGTTTTATTTCAGGATTATGAATGTATCATTCCATGGCTGTATTCTATAACGCGTGCGCGTGCGCGTGCGCCGCTCAAATAATTAGCACTCGATCATCTATTTTATCGCGATGCAAAATGCAACAAGTACAGCTGCAGTCTGCTTTATATTTAATTACAACTTGATGGTGAGAAAAATAGTGGTAATACTACTGATTTTTATACAAGGCTGCCTAATTATAGATTTCACTCTCTCTTAGGGTGATGAGCTGTGTTCCTTTCTTCGTTCTGGGAAGAATCCTGGGGACAAACCGCAGCGTTGAGATCTGCTATGGGACACGGATGTCTCCACAATTGGACAGAAAGTAATTGTTGACAAACAATTACGCGATGTGGCATTTAAAGTGGATCGTACTTTATTTGGAGAGAATGCAAAAGGCAGTGATTTATCACTTCTCTCTCTCTCTCTGTCTCTTTCTTTGCCTACACGATATGTAAATGTTTCAATATTAAAATCTGATTTCGAATAGAACAATATTTCTTGGTTTTTAGAATAATTGGATTTTAAACTATAATTAGGTCTTCACTTACAATAATAATCTTCTCTTGCTTATTTTAGCTTACGAACTTACCTGAAAATAAAAATAAATAAATTATTATATATATGAAAAAAATAGCAAATATATTTAATTACAATAAAGTGAAAAAATAAACAAATATTCAATATAAAGAAGAAGTAAATATGTAACTGAATACGAGACATTACGTGACGAGTGGCGGAATCCAACGCCACACACGTTCGTTACACCGAAAAGGAAGAGGGAAACCTAGTGTTAAGACACTGCGCAAACATTACGTATTGAGTAGTGGAACTCAACGCCTCTTTATTTAAATAAAATGTTTAGAAACAATGTGTTGTGTTTGTTTCATATACGAGTACCGAGTATATAATCTACATTTTACGTTCTATCGGCGCTAGCTGTACGTTAATGTATTAAAGCAGCTGTTGCTAATAAACTGGATTCCTATATCTACTTTATATTTAGTGGTAGTACGTACTTATAGAACCTCGTTTTGGTTAAACATGAATGTCATAAAAAATACCTCACATTGTTTTATATATTAGTGTTTGTTTATTGGCTCTCCTTATATTTGTAGGCGTAGTTTACAATCACTAAATACTTTACATAATTAGTTCGTCTGGGTTTTGGACGAGCGGACGTGACAGTAGAGCGAGAGCGAGAGTGGAGTTGAAACATTTATAAGTTTAGTGTTTCAAATAAACGCAAAACAAAATTATCAGATTTTTTTGCGTTTACTCGTACCTGATACTTGCCAGAAACACCAACATGACGGGAAAATACTTTAAAGCATTTTTTTATTTTTAATATAATTTAGGGAATATCGATGACAGTACAGTGAGTACAGTAAGTAGTATATTACTTCGTGCACTTTAATTTTCTAACAAGTTGACACAACACGACGTCCAGCTTCCCGCTCTCCAATGAGCTAGTGTGCTGTACGGGCGTGGCCTTGCGGGTTGTGGGTGAACAGCCGATAAATTGTTCGTGAAAATATCTGAAACAAAAACAACGCGCTCTGCCGCTCCGAGAGCTGCGTTTACGTAACGCACGCTCGTAGTGACTCGCTACTGCTTCACGCTGTATACAGCGCTAGAGGAAGTATACCTAAATGTAAATGTAGGTAAATGTTTACAATTAACAATATCCGCGCTATCTTATCTAGTCACGACTCTCGTATCGATTCCGCATTTCCCGCAGATAACCTCGTTTTCATTTTTTTCGTTGCTACAAAGATAACATAAGTGCATTGATAAAAATGTAGGCCTTGCGCTTGCACCCGAGTTTGTCTGTTCAATCATATATTCTTACTTTTTTATTACAAATTTGAAAATTACTCTATAATTTTGCGAGAGGAATTTGGGGGAATTAATTATTTTCATTTTCTCGCTTCGGTAGCAAGATAAAGAAGTGCGTGGGGTTCACATGAATACAAGTGGCGACGACTAAAAAAAACCCGTATTTCATCATGTTTATTGATATTAGCATTAAAATCAAGATAACAGTAGTACGTGTTCGTAATGTAAAATAACAAGTGAGATATAGACATTGAAATCAGAGTTTCTGTAGTTTCTCACAGATAACAAATAAACCGACGTAAATGCATCATCATTGGATCGCTTACGTAACCTGTGATAAGAGGCCGTTGACCCCACAGCCGGCGCCAAAATTACGATGCAGATAGTGCGCAAAAAATATATTGTGTTTACTATGTGAATGGGTTTTAGGGGCGTTGTATTGTGATCGTTTACATAATTGTCTATGAAGTCTGGAAACGGGACTATACAGAACAATAGCATTTTCTATTTTATTAAAACACTATCTTCAGCTGTAAAATATAATTAGAACAGATTAAGAATACACGACAAACAATCTTCATTTCCTGAGAAGCAGCGACACGCGTACAGTGTGCCAGCGCAGGGGCGGGCGCAGCCACGGTATTTAGTTGTAGCAGTGTGGATTGTTTGAGGGGGACTATTGTACGAACTACGAGTGCTTGTGTAAATGAAGCATTCTTCTGTTCGGGCGCCGCTACGTAATCAGAAGGTGGGTCACGTTTTTAAACGTGTCATACTAATATTATGCAACGGAAATTACATTCATGCTGTCATATGTTCAGTACTTAGACTGTCAACACAACGGTCGACACAGGGTCGATTCCCACTTGGCCGTGACACTAGCTCACTAAGTGGTACTTGGTGCGGGATCATTATGTATCAGTATGTCATTGACACTTTAAAAATGAATACAATTTTGATTGTTATTCGTATATTTTAAATGATTACGTATATCCAACATTATCAACTGTACGCATCGTCCGCATACAGCCCCGCTGATGGCGGATAGAGAGACTGCAGTGTAGTGTTACACTCTATGAAGAGAGGCAGAGAGGCACAGAGGCAGAGAGGCAGGCAGTTGACACTTAGATTTACTATTCTACGAGTATATTGTTATTAGAGAATCAAATGCGGCTTCGCTGGCTTAAGCTTTGTTTGATACAATAGCCAAAGAATAATATACATTCTTTTGATGTTATTTTTTAATAATAAAGTTTCTGTCCTTTTTAATTAAATAAAATTAAAATCAACTTCACGCTGTATCCCGCTCTCAGCAGGGTAAGCAGAGGGAACCTAGTGTGAAACAGTTATAATATTAGTACAATGATGATTTATAACATTTTATAACCGTTAGAGTACAAACGCGATAGTTGTGGGTTCGATTCCCACTCGAGGAAGTGAAATGTATATATATATATAATCAAGTATCAAAAATATACGTTATACTATTGAACAGATATTTTAATCCTTATCTATCTTATGAATTTCAATATCATTGTTTGTTAGATTTGGGGCATCTGATCTGATTGACACCGCGACATCGTTAAAAATATGTATTATTTAAATGTTTTTATTTGTCATACTCTGAAAAAATCTATCAAGAAAACGTAGAACTAATATGTATACGAGACGAAGAAGTGTCTCGTAAATTGAAATATAGTTATTTTTATTATTTCGGTTTGGTGTTACAAAACGGGACGTTGAGTTACGTCACTCGACGGCGACTTCCAGCGCTCGGAACTAGCATAGGAAGTGGAGAAAAGCTCTCTACTTAAAAATAATAATAACCAATAGCTCTCTTTCGCCTGTGCTCTATAGTCGTGGTCCTCTGGAAACCCAACACCGAATGAAGTGAAACGCGTGAACTGCGGGCAGCGACGGGAGACAAGCGACAGGTGACAGGTGACACGTGATAGAGTCTAGTCGAGTTTTAATCGCGTCGTGCTATTTTTAAGCGAAGTGTCACGTTACTCGACTCATTGTTCGAACTAGAGGTGTGTACGCTGTATCACAAATTCATATTAAGACACTTTTCTGTTCCCCACTTTCCACCAAATTCTGGAGATATTTGCATTATTACCAAAGTGAGTAACTTATAGTTTTTCAATTAATATTTTCATGCATTTACATGTAATAAGTCATTGAGTACAGTACATCTGTAGAATACAGAAGTGTTATATTTACTTGAAGTGCGGCCGGCGATATCGCGTGGACACGCTGCCTGCCCTCTGACTGCAATTAACGCGGCCCTCACTCGGAGAGGGACGAGGCTTTTGGGGTTTGCGGACTGTGCGTTATACATTGCAGGTTTTGTATTAATTATATAATAATTTTTACTTCAAATATATATGTTTAGAGTGACATTAAGAGTATAAGCAATATTCTTCTTTTACGAGTTTTGATTTATGACACATGTTAATGGTTTATTATAATGTAACATTACACGTCACTACGTTAGTGCCATTAAGTAATTGTTTATAAAGACAATTGAGATATATTTTCGAGACGCAAAACAGATATAGAATAGGAAAGGAATAGGAAACAGTAAGCTGTTCAGCTGTTTAGTGGTCCAGAATAAATTAAATTATAATTAATTCGACGAAAAACTTATCTTGAAAATTAAAACTTGTTTTGGTATGAAACATTCTATCTGAGGCTTTATTCATCATTATTTAATTATACTAGTGCAACATGTTATTTAAAGATCGTGCAAGCCAGATCGCGCAGTGAACGCGGAGAGAGGCGACAGTGCCGTCACTCCGTCAAGCTGTCGAGTAATCATTCAGACTGCTCATAAATGATAAGTGTCCGTTCAAATCCGTCATCGTCGTTGCAAATGTTAACAACAAGTAGGTTATGGTCGGGCGAGAGCTTCTCGCTGCGCACGAATATATTACACATTTTAAGTAAATATTACATTATTTTAATCTATGATTCTATGACACGTTTTCCCCTCGAAGCAAATATTTTTTGTGACATACCCTGATAGTGCGGCACACAGCGTGATAACTGTAAATGTGACGGTTGTGGGTTCGCTTCCCTGTGAGGGGAATTCATTATTTTATTTTTCTCACGCTCAAAATTGCGCTTAGAGAACGGAGTATCCTAACACTTCCCTTTACCCATCCTGTTATATACGGGATGCGGGTGAAATTAAAAAAAAAGAATTTTAAATTACTTTACTGCAGCAAATCCAATTTTCAGCAAAATAAGCCAAGTTCATTAAAGATCCAACGTTGTCATCCATTCCCACACACATTTGCAGTAAAAGTAAAACTTTCAGTCATTATAAGGTCGCTCACTCCTCTAACACAAGACCCCTCGAGGACCGCGAGGACCTCGAGGACCTCGAGGACCTGTAAACCTGAAGTGTGTGTGTTTTCATACATTTTGCTGATGCTTCTACAAAACATCACTGTTTATCTTTTATGTAAGTATGCCGTGTTAATGTAAAGGTGTCGATTAACGTAGACCGTAGACGTAGCTGAAGTGCAAATCTTTTATTAAGGGTATTAGTGGACACGTGAGTGAAGGCTAAAAAAAGTTTATTTTCACGTAAAATATTTTTGAGCATCTCAAAGTTTTAGTTTTTCTCCTTTTGTAAATCAGATATTTATGGTGAAAAATGGTTTTACTTACGCTCTAATATACGAATAATCCTAAAAGCTCTACATTTTGATTATTCTGTGCACAACAACAAGGGGTAGACAAATAACATAATATTCTGTGCAAACTCCAGTTGAGGGTTCGCTGACATTCACCTCATTTAAGCTGTTATCACCGCGAGGGACGATCGACGTGAGGGACGCGCAGAGTGCTCTCACTTATTAATTCCGAGGATTGAGGAGTCAACTTTATGTGAGGGATACAAATTACTCAACATTAGTAATAAAAGTAATAATTTTGTATAAATTAAAAAAAATCTACATTGAAGTTTTTTTTTGTTAAATAAGATAAAGTACAGTAAATAATATAAAGTATATGTTATTATAAGTATTATCTAATTATACATATAATGTATCGTTTATATGTAAATTAATTATTATTTAAGAATATTTATTTTTGCTATGGCACAGCACGGCGCGCCAAGAGCCCGGCGCAAAGTCCAGCCAATCCAATACGCAATGTCTCGAAAAATTCGGCGGAAAGGGGGGAAAGGAGTGTCTTAAAACTGGTTAGGACTTAATAAAGGTTCCCTCTGCGTACCCTGCTGCTCGTGTGTGCCCGACAACGTTGTGCTGAATTTTTTATATAACTAAGTAATATAATTTTGTACTGTAATGTAGGCTATATTCTAATATATTATATAGCCTATATTTACTTAGAGAACTATCTATGCAGATGTCGTCGTGGCGACCGAAATGTCTAATTATTAGGTAGCCTACTTAACATCTATTTTTAAATAGGTGGGTCAGTCACTCTTACTCTCTTTTAGCTGAGAGACATTGGCTGACATCTCAAGTAATTCATTCTAGCCCTGTTAGCGTGTCAAGTTGCCAAGTAGCGTGATGGGTAAACACCGCCTCGTTCGTTCGCCGACCTGAAGCGTGTCGGCAGTTAGCAACTTTCATCTCGAAGCGATTAGGATCGATTTCGCAGAGTTCCCTTGTAACGTGTCCAGCATGATATCCAAACGTGTATTTACATCAAAATTCCCTCTAAAATGAACCGCGGCGTGAAAGCCACGGCCTGACGCTGCACGCTGTCATTATTCGAGATGAAGTTATCAAATTTTCGACTCAAATTATCGGTTAGTCGACTTTTGCCGTCGCCTTATTTACATTCGGCGATGCGTAATTTCGATCGATACATTGTTTAGTGTCGGTATTAATTTATTATGTGATATTCGTGAGGGAACTTCCTTATGATTGAGATTAATTTAAAATTTATTTTTATTTTTTTAATTTATTTATTTTATACTTTATTTTTTTTGTAAAGAGTTTGACTCAGGACAAATATCTGTTAATAACAAGTATATATATAAATAATATATAAATAAAGAGTAATTTTCAAATTCCAAGAGTTGCTACCATGTGGGTGGAGCCCGAGGGCCCTAAAATATAATGTATTCTAATAAAAGTAAGCAAACAGCGTCGTTGGGTTGCGCAGTTGTTATCAAGCGGGAATCGAACCGAATTAACATAATGATGTTTGCTTAGGACCTGCTCGGATTGTTATAACTTTCACTAATTTGCTTTATCAAACAAGTTAAACAGTTTAATTTTATGGAATATGTTTTTTAGTCTCTTGTTGTATCCTCCACATAGCTTGGTAGGTAGAGTGAACCTGGGAGGGGAGCCTAGTGTTACAACACTCCATT
>JBAIZZ010000147.1:166891-235474 GCA_037355905.1 Heliconius aoede
CCGCGGCCACCCGCGAGCCTGCCCGAGGTACTGAGTTATAGCGCCGTGGGAGGATACTCCTGGGTAATTATAATACTGTATTGTGCTTCTTATATCCCTCTTAGATCATGGTATCCTGAATTATGTCTTCTTAAGCTTAAATCATGTATTAATAGATTGTGTCGGTGAAAACCGCGGCGTTAAATTCCACCAGTCAATACGCAATGTCTCTAAAACTAGACAGTGCGTGCGGAATGCAGTGTCTTAACAATAGGTGTTCTCTTTCAGCTCCCTTATCCCGTATACAGCAGAGCAGAGGGATCCTAATGTTAAAACACTCTATTTTCCACTTCTCGCGGGCACTTTCGAGGCAAAATAATATAAATTGTTTAAATATAATTTTCTTTAATCACAATCTACCGAGGGTCGACCAACCATCTGCCTTAGTGCTTTGTTTCCTGAGACCGCGATATTAATCTCTGTATCGCCGAACATGCTAATTTTTAATATAATATTTTTATTTATTATAAGAACATCGCCCCCGGTCGTCATTTAGAAACGATTTGTTAACGAGACGCGTGATGAGCGACTCATATTTCAAACCATTTCTGATTTTACTTTTTAATCAATGGTTTTTTTAAAAGATTTATTTCAATGTTTGTTCCCGAATGGTAGGGTGAGCATAAGGACTCTAGTATGACACTGTGTCGTCCAATATTCAGGACGCTGCGTTTTGAGTGGCGGCACTCAACACTGCGAATTATAAATACATCTACAAAATATATATTTTTATTAGCTCACAGTAATAACATTCGGGAGTTACATATAGCTCGCATGCTTTAATGAGCGGTAGCTTTGCGCGGAGATAACGATCGGACGAGTCGACGCTGTATGGAACGAAGTATTTTTTTTGTCGCAAAAGATAGTAAGGCAAAAGAGAGTACGAGGCATCTGATGATAAGTGATCACCACCGCCCACGACCCCCTTAGCACTAGAGGAGCTTCAAGTGGAGACAACGGCCTTGAAGGTGGAGATAGGCGCGTTTTTGAAGGTATCCAGGTCGTTTCGATTTGAAAACACTGTCATAGGTAGGCCATTCCATTTGACACGTTGATAGAAGTTCCTACGAAACCGTGCAGTTGTGGAGGGCCACCAATCCAGATGATGTGGATTGTACTTGAGTTTGTGACGTACAGTGCAGTTAAACCATTAAAAAAAATTTCATTTAATCTATAGCTTTCCAGGAACAGTTTGGGAAAATGTTACGAAATTAAAGTTACGTAGCGCGTAACGCGCCCGTGTTTTGGTCATTACAACTGATAAGGATGGACCAAAGATAGTGGACTCACGACTTCTACTAACAAACATTACATAGAAGAAAGTATATCTATACAATAGATAAATTAGAACTAAATAAATTTTGTTTTTATTTTTTTCTCTAAATTTTATGATATTCTCTAAGTCTGTTCGTGTAAAAGAAAGTGAGGATCGTTATATATATGATATGTAAGTATTTTATGACATATGTGTGTTTAAAAGCAAAAGTCAGTTATATTTAAGATATCGACGTCACATTACAGCCACTTAGCACATTTAATCATCTCTCCGAAAGAGAACTGGAAAGGAACAAATGGCCACTGACCGACCGGTTCCGAAAAATCTAAAGTTGTTTGACAGCATCCGAAATTGTGGTAAATTGCTTGCTCTGCTCTGACTCGCGGAGTGCGGAGCTACCACTTGTAAGAGCGTAACGGCGGATATGATTATATTGACAGTGACGAGTTTATGGTATTCTGAACAGAATTGATGCAGTCTGACCATCAATGTGACAATTGTGGGTTCGATAGAAATCGAAATTCCGGTCAGAAACTTGGAGTAATGTTTTATTTTTATTTTCTGGTAACATGATAAAGCGCGCTTCCTAGCACGCTCAATCTTGAAAATATTACGGTGCACGAGTAACGGAGTGTCTTAACACTAGGTTCACGTATCTACATACATCTAGGTATTCTTAACCGTTAATCGAGTCCCGCAACAAGAACCCACATATATGATAAGTTTTAGCTACTCTACTATCATAACATTAGTAGAGTCGTAAAAACACTATTAATTGCACATAAACTCATATCGACATAAAAGCCACCGACAAACAGACAGACTGATAAGTTTTATTAGTTATTTAGTTCCCAAACATGGCGATGGGCTATCGAGGAGGACATAAAATGTTTACTACAGCCTAATCTGAAATTTCGCTCGATTTCGCTCGAGGGTCCGCAACGACGCCTGTTCAGGACTACCCGTCCTGCAATAATGATATTCATAAAACTTATTCATTTTTATTGTTTGAACTGATTTCTCGCATCCTTTAGGAAGTTAGGATAAAATTTATTCCAAATTGTATTCAGTTGTTCTTTGTTTCCTTATATATAATATAATGAGGAAAATTTTTACACTCCGTGTCCGTGTCTTTGGATAATTTTTAGGTAATTTAAGAAAAAGAAACCTATTTTAGATCATTTCTTCTTTTGTGCACCCAATATTTCTGTAAACAAATAAATAATAAACAAAATATAAAACTACAATATTATTATTTAGTGTACAGTGTCGCCCTCTTCACCGGCGTGCTTAACAGACAAAGGCATAAAATATTTTACGAGCTCGAGTGAGGGATAACCGACAGATCGAGGGCAGCAGTTATCGAGCAGTTCCCATCAACGACTGCTTACTAATATCCTATTGAAAAACACTAAAATTCGTCATAAAAATGTAGATAAAAGAGAGAGTGGATTGATAAATTTCGGCTTTTGCCACTATCACCACTATCAGCCTGAATAGTTTTTCTGTGAACCCAATCAGAGATATGCGAGCACATTTGTTAGATCCCTTAAACTCGTATCGAAGTAAAATAAACGTTAAACAATCATAAAGTGTCTTAACATTCTCCCCGGGTTCCCTCAGCTGTGTGCGGGATACAGCGTGAAGCTGACAAATGTCATCAATCAGTACTGAAACCGGTGCCACGAGTGCTATAACTATTAATATTATAGAGTAATTGTTTATTTTTCGTAATATTTTAATTTAAGCATTCTAGTCGTTCGGCGTGGTCGAGCGCGGCGTCGCGGCGAGCGTGGTGTAAACAAGCGCCGCATATATACGGCAGTTAGTACAGGAACAGGGGAATAGCTTTGATTGATTGAATATTTACTTTTATACGCTATTTATATATTACGCGGGATGAGCGAGACGAAACACTTGCGCGTGGGTCGCGGGTTCGACTTCATGGAATAAGCGATTCCTATAATTATATATTTTTAACTCGTATATCTGTGTTATAACATGTTTTATAATCTGATACTTCCTTTTACAATTTTATTAACTTTTAATCCCATCCATACATCCATCTGCCTTTCGAAGTCCACTGCTGGACATAGGCCTCCCCTAATGCTCGCCACTCCGTCCGGTCCTGCGCCCTTTGAATCCAGTGGTTTCCCGCTGTCTTCTTTAGGTCGTCAGTCTACCTGTTCCCACACCTACTTCAGATGCACAGTTTCTTTAATTATAGTAAACAACAATCGCGTGTCTCTATGTTATTAAAATTTAAATAATATATGATATTTGGTTTACATCAGTGAGCTTATTGAGAGATGATTTACGGCCGCGGAAGCTGCGGTGGAGATTTATCTTGAACATTTGGAGCTATTACTTTCAATAGTTATTGTAATGAAAACAAATATGTTATTAATACTTTAGTTTTAACTGTTTTTTATGAATGGGGCTCTTGATCCGGCGTTGTGTATACAGCTTTACTACTTTGGATGATCCTGTTGGTCTGTTGGTTAATGGTCCTCTTTGTTATTAAAATGGTAATCTGAATTATTATTTATTAGGACTCAGTACTTGCAATTCATAATAAATTGTTTAAATAATTTTTAATGAATATTATTGTATTATAAACAAGAAGCCATCCTGGCGCAGGAGCAAGAGGTGTGACTGTAACAGTGACGGCTGTGGGTTCATTTCCCCACTAGGGAAAATTAATAATTCATTAATATTTTTATTTCTTTGCTCTCACACCAAGGTAAAAACTCTGCGTTGAGTTCTGCCACTCAACAACTTCTGGGTATCGGAGTATCTTAACACTAGGTTATCTCTGCCTACCCTGTTACAAGTGGGATACAGTGAGAAGCTTAAAAAGAAATGACTGTACAGATCGAATTCAAAGCAGACGTCACTAAGCAGGCGACAATGCTAGACTATCATCAATCACGAGCAAGAAAGTCGTCTATAATATTAGTATTTCTATAAAATTTACTAAGAAATATTCTAATAAATTTCTTCCAAGGTAGGTAAATAATCTTAGATCATTATACTTAAAGTGCATCGAACTGCACACACACGCACACGCACACGCACACGCATGCATTAAGCTACTTGTTAATATTTAAGTAAATAAAGCCAAATGAAGTAAAGCGTCAATCAAGCTAATTGCAAATATTTTTTTTGTAAAAATATTTACAAAAAAAAGCTTCTATGAAAATTGCCGCAAAATCTAAACTAAACTTTTATGGTAATTCAGTGGAACTACACTTATGAAACTAGGCAAGAAGTGAAAAATTACAAAAGAATTAAAGGGAAATGTCCAAAATTGGAAACTTAAAAGCATAGAAAAAAAATATTACAAACTCAAGCTTTTAAAAGTTGTTAATTTTCCAAAGTTATACCTGACGGTAACACACAGAAATTGATACGAAACCCTCGGGAGCCACTCCTTTCCGTGATTCTGTTCGTTTTCGATTTAATTAAAATTGAAGAATATATAATTGATACCAGAAAACATAAGTTCGCATTCACACATAACGAGACATTGGCTCAGTAATCTACAACCAGTGGCGTCTTTCTGTCCGTCCCAGCACACCGTGACGTAGTAGATGCTCGCCGGTACCGTAACCTTCTATTACAGTCAGTCAGGTAAGTAACTCTGTATTTAGCTATCGTCCGCGCGCCGGTCAGGCATGTTAATTGCCTAATACTTTTCACATACAAGTATATCATTACACGGACGTTCAAGTAACTGTGTATTGTACCACACAACACTCAATCTGGGAATAGAACTCGCACTCGCTCTTGGAAATTGACTACTAAGCCATACGTTTTTGTCAAGCAATTTCCTCTTCACATAAAATTCATTGAAATATTGATAACAATAAACTTGCTCAATAATTATACGATCATAATATATATACTTGAATTTAATCAGCCAGCGAGAGTTGGATATAAATTATAAAATATATTGCAGTTCTAACTGTAGATGTTATACTTACTTAAAACAAAAATAATTACTACAAAAGCCACAAGATCTCAGCAGACCTCCTCAAACCTATGTGTTCTCACCGCGTCGAAGATTTCGTCAGAGCCAGTAAAAAACTATATGGCCAATATAACATTTTTGCCTCGCGGGAGATGGAACCCGCGATACGCGGTCAAGCGCAGTCGGTGGTCCTTATTAAGAATTAAAAATCTTTCTTACATATTAATTTAAAAGACGATATAAAATCGTCTATACCAATAATATTAAAGCGGAGGTATGTTTGGTTGAGCACACTTATCTCAGGAGCTACTAATTTGTATATTTTTTTGTATTCTACAAAAACAATAATAAATATGAGAAATGCTGCAATTAAAAGCTAGTGGGCAATGGGAAAACACAAAGATATGTCATGTCTTATTTTCAGGAGTAGGTACTTGAGAAGTGTTCTGCTGTTCCATTGTCACAACAGGGCATGACGGCACCCAATGTCTAATTATCAAGACTATGCGTGTGAAGTGACGCAACTCTATGCTATGAGTTATCTTCTCAAATTTCTAATCTATTCTATTGTAACAAGCGTATTAGAACTTCGACGATTAATAAAAACACATGACTTAGTGAACAAAACGCGAGGACAGTTTCCATTCTCCGAGGGTTTGGGTCCGAAATTTTATAACATATTGTTATAATTTTTTTTAAATATTTGTGTATTATAACTAACGAACCTGCAACCTTCCTAGTAATAGCAACTTCTGAGCTCATCGAATCCAATAAATGAATAAACTTATGAATAAGGAAACATCTCTATACATTCACGTCTCATTCAGCGTCTCTCGCACGCGGACCTCCGAACCACCCGACGAAAGTAAAAATAATAAATAGTGACTGAGTTTTTTATAGTTCTCCAACACAATCGTCATGTTGTCTACAGATCGTCTGAAATAACTTTATATGTAAATTCTTATTGAATGCACTATGAATACTATTATTTTTGTAAATGCTCGCTTTTGTACATCCATCTTGCTATAAGAGTTGTTTTTTTTTTAAATCTTTATTGAGAGACATTCTTGCCGAGGATATCTTTGTTCTCGTACAAGATGTCTGTGTTTATGGTAAATAGAATATTTTATTTATTTTATTGTTATTATACGTCCCAATTGGAAATAACACAAGTGTTTATACAGTTTGTCAGCAGCATCAAGCGAGTCTAAATTCTTTAAATTACAATAAACTAGCATGCTATCGACTCATTTCTACGCCATAACAGCCTATTTTCATATTTCGTTTACTAAAAATCAAATAATAAAGAAAAATGAACTAAATCAATAATTAATAATCGAACGCCGGTCCGTCGTGGCGCAGTTCCCGTCATAGGTTTAATTTCCACCTGTTGTGTTATACAAGTTTGTCAGTAACGTCGGTACGCCGGGAAGCCTTTCATTGCTATTGTAATCTTTATGAATCATTGTTGACCGCGCTCAAACAGTTCTATTTGTTACAGGAGACGCCGACACTCCACAGGCCTAGTCGAGGTCCACATTCGAGGAAGCCCTCACGAGGTCACCTGACACTGCCAGGACCATTGGAACATCAAATATAATAAAACAAGTATAATTAACTCACAAACACTAGTGGTCGTAGTCAGGTTTACAAAATGGGTGAATATTGATATAATGCATTCTAATTTCACTTTATTATATGAAATACATATGAAGAGACTTTTAATGGAAAGTTATTGATTTTTTCTTATTTATAACTCCCGCATATTGGTCACTAGTTTTAAGTAACATTTTCATACAGAAACATGGATATTAAGCTTTTAATTTGTAATTTTAAATATATAAATTTCATGCGGCGATGAGTTCCTCCATTAAACTCTGAAGGCATTGTCAGAATTCAGCAGAAAGCGGGAAATGGAAGTGTGTTGACGGTATCGGAGTGTCTTAACACTAGATTCCCAGGTTCCTTCTACCAACCTATGAGCGGGATACAGCGTCAAGCTAAAAGAAAGAAAGGAAAAAAATATATATTTCGTAGACGCGTCATTATATCGCATCACAGTGTCTCTATAAGAATATTATCACATATTTCATTCGACGGGCGGCGGGTGACAGGTGACGTCTGTGTATCCTACATAAGTAAGCTAAACCTTTATATTATGAGCAGTGTATTAGTTATTTATCATAAAACACTTTACAATAAAGAGAAATAAGTTTTAGGTGCTCAATAATCACAATAACAAAAAACTTGCAATAACTATCAAAAAACTAGTTTAAAAGCTTTGAAGTCTGCAGCGCCACCCACACCTCATCTCTTAATCAGCTCATCTCATGACGTTACTAGTAACTACTCCGCTATACAAGAATGCGTAACGGGCGCTCCACGACTCACGACACTGTGTGTGTTTGTTTGTACACGAGCTCGCTGTATCTACATCTACTTCTACATCCCTACTTCCCTACGCACCGACTGCATCTATGGTAATCTAAATCGTTTCAAGTTGTAAGAATTACATATTAGATGGAATTTATTTACAATCCTGCAGTGTAATAGACAGCTTAACTCTCTCACTCGCGAATCAGGGAAGGCAGAGAGAACCTAATATCGCGACTATTCTTCATTTCCCTTCAGGTTGCGTTGGGTGGTGTAACTCAACTCCGTGTGGAACAATGGAGAGGAAACAAAAACAATTCCCAGATGAAATTTGAACTTAAGACCGTCACAGTTAGACGTAGTCCCACTGTGTCACCTTGTTGTTATTAAGTATTATTAACTGATACTTATATAAGTGGTTAATATGTTAAATAATGATAGATCAGTCGTGGCGCAGGGGCACAAAGACTGACAGTAAAATCAACTCGTTGTGGATTCAATACCCACTCGTAGAAATGAAATATTTATTTAAATTTTTATTTTCATTTCTCCCCTCTGAGGCAAAGCGCGGCGTTGAGTTCCGCCACTGTATACTCAATACCTCTAGCACAAGGTTCCCTCTGCCTACCATGCTGTATGCAGGATACAGCGTGAAGCTGAAAAAAATAATAGTTTTATTATTAACATACTGCGGCATAACCTTGAGATGTCGCGAGTAATTGTAAATGTATCGTGACACACAATGCGTGTCGAGTGTTTGCTGTCTGATGACAGTGGCGGTACATGTCGTAATGAACAGTGTATTACATTTATTGACAACGCCGTCGTGGCGCAGTCGCACAGGGTGCCGTAACGCCCGTAAACGCGACTCGCTCTGGTGTTGAGGCAATGCGCGGCGTTGAGTTCTGCCACTCAACACACAATGCCTTCAGTCTGTCGGTCTGTTCAACAATTCAGATGAATGTTTCATTACTACGACATTGTAACAGTGTAATACGCGTACCAGGAGCTGACTGACTAACTAACTAAATAACTAACTAACTACCAACACACATTTCGAAGAAAGCTCTACATTAGCCTGTTATTGCAGAACCTAGGAATCTCGAAACCCTCGGAACCTAGGAAGTCAATGGATTTGTTATTTTTACGTTATTTTTATGTTTTTCTTACAAATTTACTTTATTTAATTGTGTAGTAAATTCAAATTATTGGTATAAATGAAAAGACATACTGATTATTCATAAAAATCATATCTAAGAAAACCCAGTGGTAATGCTGAGAAATATGTAAAATTAAAAGTCCCGCTAAATGCAGCTGTACTCCGGCGGCCTCACTGCAAGCACCGTGACTTTATAAGCACGTACTTTAATGTAATAACGAAGTGGATGATCAATGAACGTTTTGTATTAAATATTTAATGATAACTCCAACAGAGAAATTGACTGCTTACATCTTAAATAATATCGATGACATTTTATTCAATAGAAAGATGCAAATGGTAAATAATGATAATAATTTAGACGCGGTGGCATTACAGGTCGTTTGTAATGTATCCGCCACCGGGCGCCCACGCCCACGTCAGAGGCTTCTCGAGCTTTACACTTAATAACTTGAGCTTACTCTCTTACTCTTGTTTTATTTGTTTAGTTCATTATTTAAAGTTTCATCAGCCAACGATGACCGAGCGACAATATGCTGGCATTAAAATGTTTGATTTAACATGCTATTGTCTTTAAGGTTGACAAATTTAAATTTTCGTTCCTCCGAAAGTTTCGCTCCTTTTTTTATTACAATTACTTTTTTAAATAGATTTAAGTTTCCACAATCGACGCACGCAGTATGCTCAATAACTGTACTTAACAATTGAAACTCACACGATATTATCATTTAAAATTAATTATACTCGCAGCTCAAAAACTTTTTTCAAATAATTTAGGCAAATGTAAACAGAGTTAAGTAATTCAGAATGAATGAACGACTTTCTAAAATGCTAAAGCTTGTAGTTTCTGATTTCAGTCGCGATAACTCGAACAGCGAGCGCCCTTCCAGCTGCAACGAGTCGAACTCCAAATGAATTAATTGGCACAATTGATATACGATTACTTCAGTATTCACTTCGTTTATCAGCAATTACCGCTAAAGCTATCGGGATTATTACAGAAAACGACAGCGCGTGGGCAGAATTGAAATATAAGCTTGGATCAGTTCCTGTCCACTAGTTGCGTTCATTCATAGGAGACGTAGTGTTGCGTCACTGAATAGTTGTCACTTGCTTAAGTACTATTTAGACACCAGCTGAACTGATAATAAACACAAAACTATTATAATAGAACTTTATATATACTAAGACAAAACTCGGTCTTTCCGACGGTCTGATGGTATTATCCATAATTTTCTGTTTAATATTTTGACATATTTTTTAACATCTTAATATATCTGAATTAAATTTGTATAATTATTTTAAAGTAGTAAATTCGTTTTATAAGGATCAGCCTGTGTCTCTCAATCCCGAGATTCAAATGTTTAATGCCTCTAACTCTTTAGGAACTTCACCTGCAAAGTAATAACATATTTAATATATAATCTTTAGGCTTTAAGCTCTTAGCGACTATTTTATATTTAGTTATAATTTTAGGTTATTGAATTATCGTTCAATAAGGCCAAGACTTTAGAATTAAAAGGTCAACTTTTTTAAAAGCGTTTAAGTAAAAATAACAGGTGTACCAAAAACGCTAGCTTTTTGTTTAAAATATAAAAGTGAAAATAGGTAAAGACGTCAGCATGATATAATCTACAGAGATAGCGTGATGGATGCGCGTCGCACGTGATCGATGTAAGGAGAGATGTGAGGCGCCCTGATTGAGTGACAGTCATTTGCAACTGGCCCCAGTTGTGTGTTTAGGTAAGGAATGAAATAATCTGATTTATTTTTGTCTTTGCGTCGTAACGCGGTGTATATAACTTAAATTTAGAGAGAGTTTAAGTTACTTGTATGGTATTTACTTCTTTTGTATCCAGTGAAACAAAGTAATATACAAATTGGTCTTATTTACCTGGTACTCGTATGCAATGGCTCCAAACTGGAACTTGGATTTTTGTGCCTTCTTTGAGACTAAACGGGGCGCAGGGGCACAAGCGAGCGACTGTAAACACTACGGGTTGTGGGTTCGATTCTCACTCGAGGAAATGAAATATTTTAATATTTTCATATTCGTCCTTTGGCAACCTTTCGTACCGCGTTAAGTTCCGCCACTCAACACGCAATGCGAACTAGAATTCGATGTAAAATGGGAAACGGAAATGTCTTAAGGAGAACGAAGTATCTTAATAGCTTCCCAGGTCGAACAACCTGGGTTGTCTCTGCTTACACCACCACGAGCGAGATACAGCGTGAAGGTGTAAAGAAAACAGGGAAATTACAAGATTTATAACGAAGAGTTGGTGGAACTTGACAAACTAGTTGTAAGTGTAAACTTTGTAATATTTCAAAACTTGCATAAATACAACTGTTCAACACCGGCGACGATGATAAATATTACCGAACGGAACTACAAAGAGGACAAGTGTCCCTGACACTACACGCCGCTGTCAGACTTGCCGCCATCAATCGACGTGATGGCGACACTGTAGGTGATATTCACGTGATGATGTCAGAATGCGAACTAAATTACAAAAGAACATCTATTTTAAAATTTATTATATTATTTGTGAAGTAATAATCGACCATCAATATCTGAAATTTCTTTGAGAAGAACTAAAGATGAAACACCATCTTCTTGTATAGTCTATGACTGCGGTTATTAGTTATCATGTCGGTACTGTTTATAAGTCACGTTAACGTTAACGGTGCTATAACAATTGACATTTCATATCAAGTCATTCACACCTTGTGCACCGGCCTCCCTAAATGAAGTGATTTAATGAATTTTAAGCTTTATCACTTACAGATAAGACTGATATTGGAACGTGTCCTGTGACCACCCAAGCGTCGACTGATAACGGATATCAGTAACACAGTTTTGGCGGATTTCGCGCTCCACGTGGTCTCCCCATGTGTTGACTTGTTGTTGCTAGTTGCGCGCGTCGAAACGTACGTCATAGCGAATAGAATGTTGTTAATATCTTTGTGATTCTACGCCTCTATTTATTTAATTGCCTAAGTAGTATAATAATCATTATATAGTCGAAGTCATATCGAGTAAATTACGTGAATAGCTGACATGACCAACATGATGTCACTCTTCTCTATCACTGTAGTGTTTGAAAACTTCTAGGAATTAGTTAAGAGCTGCCGGCGTTGCAGATGAAACAATTAAAATGATCTAAATACCGCGTTGACGCAATTATCCAAATATCACATTACTTCCTTAATAAGAAGGTGGATTACAGTAAACTAAACTAATCGTGTGATAGATGCATGTAGACTGAATGTAGCGTGTTGAGTTTCTGTGTAGATTATGTTCGCTTCTTTAATCCTCGAGAAAAATGGTTGTCCAAGTCTGAGAGAATCAATAGGACTCTCATTTGAATCTAGAAATAAAAAGGAATGGAAACGTATCTCGTATCCTTTACCGCACTACATCACATGTCCACCTCACGGGAAAGCGGAACAAACAGACGGACTTTCACATGTGTAATGCGGTGTGCGGTGTGCGGCAACATCATATATACTTTATATCAATTCCAAAGTGCGGAAATTAATAAAGCCCTTTCAGTGTATTTATAAAGTGGTTAGTTATTGATCGCGTTAAGAACTGAGTGTTCCTCGATACGAACGATCTTTGTGATGGACAGAGTAACACGATGCGTCTTAGATGACAGAAGATTGTTTCCCAGATTAAGAAGAAAGGTGATAGGATTTCAATCCAACACTACCCAAACACGTCACAGCATTTATTAAAAGCCATTACGCCGGGGGAACAGCTTAAAACATTCAAACCAGTTCGTTACCAACATTAATTCTAGATTAGTAAAATACAATATCATACAAATAAGTGTAATCATACAGCTCTTATCAGCGAAATATAAATCATTATTAACGAGAGACGTATTTAAATGCGTTTACAAACGTTTGGGTCACAAATATAATTGGTCGATAAAAACGTCGAATGTGAAAGAATGGCTGATGGTCACTCATTAGCGGTTCCGGTTTGTGTGAGTGTTGACACAGCAGAGTAGGCAGAGGTAACCTCGGTGTTAAGACACTCCGTTCCCCACTTTCTGCCGAATTCTGGAGGCACTGCGTGTTGAGTGCCAGAACTCAACGCCGCGCTTTGCCTCGACACCAGAGCGAAGAAATATAAACGTAAAAAAATATTTCACTTCCTCGAGTGGGGATCGAACCCACAATCGTCGCGTAACAATCACACCCTTGTGCCGCTGCGCCATGACGGCCTGCATATTTTTATACATTATATATTCTATAAAACTGTAATTTTGTTTAATGGTACGCTAAAGCTGTCATGTTTGTTTGGTTGAACGCGCTAATCTCACAAACTACGAGTTCGGATTGAAATATTGCTTTTGTGTTGTGTACTCATACACTTATCAAGGAAGGCTACGAGCGTACGGGCTGTTTTACATGACTTTAATTACTTGCATGTTGCGCACTGCACCTGCGCACGCGGATACGGCGATCTCAGGTACTTAGACCACGCGAGCGAAGCCGCAGGTAAAAACTAGTAAAGATATAAATAATTAGTTGTTTATCATGTCCACGTAATGTGCTATTCAGGTCACTCGAACCAGGAAGAGAAGGACACGCGGTAAGGCAAACACATTAGACTCGAGACGCAATTTAATGAAGTAAGTGTATTTTTTCCCGTCTCTAATTACAGGAGATTTCCAACAATTTGAAATTTTAAACAACAACTAATGATCTGCTAACGAACGCGCGACCGGTTGCGGCGATTTCTATCGACTAATTTATTTTTTACAGTGACGTGTTGCGCCGCTGCGCCCGTCCGGTTCACCAGAGCTTTCTTTGTTTTCATACTGCTTACTTCATCATCGATTGTCCTTTAGTAGTGCACATCAGCCTCGTCCGGTGAATCATCTATTGATCCACGTAATACCATTCACAATAAAGTCTCAAGTAAGCATTACTTAATTTCAAAGTGGTGCTATTTATTTATTTACTATTGTAGCACAAACTAATGCAAGTGTTCTACTGCTACTACTACATACGAGTACATCATATAATGAGATAAATAGCACCGAGGCTGCCTTGACACCAAACAGAATATATTATCTAACAAAAACAAGTAACTACTCTACATAGTCCGTCGCGGCTTTACTTTGAATGAGGATACGAGTACTTCTGTTCTAACGCGCTAAACGTGATAATAAGAAATAAAATATAATATTAGTTAGATATCGATAGATAGATCGACACACAAATTACAACATAATTTACTTAAATTACACTTTGCCTATTCAATAAATATATTGATGATGAATGACTTGCAACAATCGAAGTCACGTCAGTCAGTCAGGGTTATAATTTGTCACTTCCTGTTTGCTATTAAATAACCATCAGATAAGGGCGACAGGCAGGCTCTGTTGACGGTAATATTCGTAAGACGAGGGAAATATTTTGGTCCTTTTCGACAAAATCGACGGACAGTCTATCAATAGGTTCTCTATATCTACTAGTAATATAGGAGGCAAGCTTGATATTGTCAGATAAAAACTAAGAATTATATTCTTATTACAATTATATAGCATGATATTATAGCTTGAAATAATCCCATATGTAATAAAGAGAACAAAATGAGTAGTGACTCTTTAGGCTCTCGAACTTGTTCTGACGACCGCCACCGAGCCCGCTTTATGTAAATCTGCCAAAATTATTCGCAAACAAACAGACAATTTAGTTTGAAGATTTGAATGATTTCATTCACGACTAAGAACCAAAATAATCTGTAATATTGTAGCTTATGCAAACGACAACATCCTTAGCTTAAGCTCACGTCAGGCATATCTTTGTTGGATTTATAATTATTAAACTATGCGTTTAGTGACACTCTGATTAATATCCGTCGTCATTTATAATAAAGAAGTGCGAAAATAATATTGCACATATCATATTTGAATATAATTATTTGAATTATCTTTTATCTAATAGTGATTGGTTTTATGTAATGAATCGTGTTCTAGGGGAAACCTCCAAAAACCTACAATTTATAAATATAACACATGGTACATGAACAAATGTCAAATACTTCTTAGATAGGTCGTTAGTGTCACTTGCTCAGAGGTATATGAAACACCCTACTTGACGTGGGCAGAAATTTGGAAAGGAAGGACTTCATACGTCGAGTTTCGATTGAAAACAGGAAATCGATTGGAAAAATACAACAATGGGACGCTTTCACCGAAACAATGGTTGCCACTGTCGCGCGCGCTCACCGCGCTGCTCCGCTGACTCTACGCAAATACGAGACGAGAGACCAGTCAGTCGCTATTAAATATTTTATGCTGCATAGAACAAAGATCGATGGCTTGAATATTATTTTGCATTTTTGCGTACTAAATGAGCCTCCCACTAGGAGACGCTAGTGATAATAATGATAAGTTACTCTATTCTCTGTTATTTATGTTTATAAATTTCATGTTTTTTACTTTGACCGTAATACTGTTAAATAAACTATGATATTTGTACGAGCGTGTAACTTATTTTCGTCCACGTGTTGCGTTCGCCCCGCGCGGGTGTATCAATGGTGTTTTGCACGCGTCCGCGTAGACTGTCCACTGTGTAGCGTCCAAACAATGACTGTCATAGAATAGTCTATAAGTAATTTGAGGCGGTCCTTGATCGACTTACAAGGCGAATGTTGAATTGGTATATGAAATTTGTTAGTAATTCAATCATTACGTATTTGTATTTGACGAATGAGGTGAAACGCGGTATTTAATTATGGGGTGCAATGAATAACGGATTGTCGTGGCAACAGATCTCTCTGTTTACTACGTAGCGACAGAAAGTACACACTATACTTTACTATACCTTAAACACTAGTAAAAACAATTCATCTGTCAGGCGCATCGTTTAACTTAATATGAAATCCATTGCATTACAAAAATCCAGTAACATTTAACTTTGCCTGTTAAAAAAATAAATGAAGTTCCAAAAGCAAACAATATGTGTATAATTGGACGTCAAACCAAAATAGCATTGTAGTGTACATTTGTTCAGAAGATTGAGATGAAGTCGTCAACTGTCACCGAGACGAGGCGTACCGAGGCGGACGCTGCGCACGCGCAAGCACACCGCCGCCGACGGACAATCCAATTAGTTTTTTTATAACCTCCATAAATAAAATAAATATCCCCATTTAAGGAGCCTCGTCATTTATTCAAGGTTCTATTTTTACTTTATTGTCATTGTAACCTATTTGAATGTTAAACCTCTTTGAGCGAAGTTTTAGTCATGTGATCTTTATTAGAATGAAAATGTATATAGAGCATGTTACATGGAAAATAATTTTATTTACTGAATAAATTCCTTGATTGAAGTCTTTAAGTTGAGGAAAATTGTTTGTTTTCGTTGTGAATATATAGAACATTTTTTCAATAATGTTAAACACTTATAACAAGCTAAAAATATATATAAAAATAGTATTATGCGTAGGACATAATAGTGAAAGTTAAATGACAATATAAATTTATATTACATAAGCATTGGGGCCAGTCGTGGCGCAGGGCTGTAAAGTGTGACTGTACGCGATTGATTGTGGGTTTGATCTTCACTCGAGGAGATTGAAATCCAGACTTCGGCAGAAAGTGAGGAACGAAGTGTCTTAACACTAGGTTCCCTCTGTCTACCCTGTTGGGTGGGAGATACACCGTGAAGCTGATTTATTTATTTATTTTATCGATCAAGCCCGCCGCTAAGCATCTCTCAGCCCGCGGTCAGTTGACGCCTCTCCACTGCAAATCGGATAGCATCCGCCCGTACTTTATGTACTCCATGAAGGCTACAAAGAGGCTCGATTGTGAAACTAAGTTTATTTATGGACTGTAAAGCTCTTTTCATATCGATCGTCGTATTATGTTCTTGAATACTTTACAGACTTGGGGTTTGAGCTTTCTCTGTAATTGAGCTTTGATAGCCTCATTATTATATTTAAAAGCATAATCTGTTTTCATGAAAGGCCATCAATGTATGGTGTACTCTAGTTACATGTTACATAGTCAGTACATGTTTGGGTGGTTATTTTATTGCGAAGCGTGTTGATGTTCAGTGAGTTTAAGATTTAAAGAGAAGGCAACATGAGAAAGGTATGACGTAAAATTTTAAATGAATTCAATAAACTTATAGTTATAAATACATATTAAAATCACATTTAAATTTTCTATACAGTCACTGAAATGATAGAAGATCACAGCAGTTCCAGAACAGTCACAGTAAGACAGGCACGTAAAAACAGAAATTGTGACAAAATGCAACGTTATGATAAAATATAGAGCTTATAAAACTAAGTTTATCTGTAAGTCAGTCACTCGCTCTCCTGATTATCGTCAAAGATATTAATGAAGCGAAGAGTTCCACTATTTATGTGCCAGCCGTAACGGCCGCGATCACGTTACAGCGGTCGTGGGAATATTGACGCGATAAAAACACCAAATTTAGAATAATTTGTTAGAACTAAAGGAGCGATGCCTCAACGTCAACACTCTGTGGGTTGTCCCCATCAATTATTAACGTAACGGAGCGCAGAGTGTCTTATCACTAGATTGCTTACTATATGAGAGATGCAGTAAACCCAATAAATTGTGTTTGTAATGTGTTTCAACCTATTCCGCACTAAGTATTTAAATACAATACAATATATGAAGTGATTTTAATGAAATTATAGTTTTATGTGCATTCCCTAACCCGCCCACGTCGTTAACATTCGTTACCGCGATGTATGTCGACTATACCGTATATAGTAGGAATTTGATGCAAAAATAGACCCTGATTGTGGAGCTCCTTTTTACCTGTCTTTCAGCCTTCGCCTTATATTGGACATGGTAATGCCTTGGTGTACAATTTGAACTGCTTCTATATTTTATGTGAGGCTTAATTAATAGGTTATAGATTGTGTTTCACAAAATTATTTTTATAAATTTAATAAATAGTCCTTAGAAATACATAATTATGTAAAATGCCAATATTACGTAATAAGTGGACCCGAAAATTAGCAAAAGGGTAAATTAATTAAATGAATTACATCATATTTTTAATACATTTGCTATTTCTTATGTTTTCCTTCAATATAATTTTAACCTTTGATATGCTCAGGACGCCTTCATCAAGGTGCTGGACCGAATGAAATATTTAAATCTAACAATAAAATCTTTTAGATAAGCTAAGTGTAGGTAGTCTAGGTAGTGTAGGTAGTGTAGGTAGGCCGCGAGAGGATCGCTAGTAATTATAAACTTTGAAATAAAAATACCTGCCATAAGAACTGAAAACGTATACGAGAGGTGTTTGCCAAGTTTTCTCACGAACTCGACCGCACTTCTGCGTAGGAAAGTAAAAAAGCAACATCTATAAATCGATCAGGATTATTTCATTCATTTCAGTTTCAGTTGAAAATACAAACTTTTAAAAATAAGCGAAAATATTTGAGCTTTTCACCGCGAGCGGGGTTTTGTGTCAACGACCGTCTTGAATCCGACCGTCTTATTTTATTTCATTTCTTATTTTATTTTATTTCATCTCACCAGCTAGCAAGTAACGCCTGGCGGTGTAAGTTATATCTGGCAGCAGCAGCACGCCGCAGTAAGTAGCTTAAGGTGATAACAATATTAAGGTGAACTCGACAGACGGCGCTAGAGATGCAAATAACTTACATGAAGTGAAGGAACGACTGACTCTGTAAAGTTGTCGTTTAACAAACGTAATCTGAGCTACATCTGTTCATCAAAACTAAATTAAAAATAATGAAAGTGCGCAAAGAACGGATCCAATCAGAGCAGAGATACACCGACGGCGATCAGATAACCACCGACTGCCAATAATTACTCTGAACCCGATACTCCATCACTAATGGTATCACAGTGCCGGGTCCGTGATGTCGGGGACTCGCGGGGCGACGGCAGCGGCTTTTTTGTAAAATAATGTTAATAGAGAACATTTTGCGTGTCACGTCTGCTTACAGCACGCTCAATTGCAGAACTATTAATAACTTGGCAAAGTAGTTTTATATATCCTACGTTGCGTTGCTTTCTTTGTCGTCGAGATATCAATCCATTACAAACATTGTATTGAAACTATCAAAATAAAATGAGAGAAAAGTATTAAACGTCAATATGTAGTATTTATAAAATAAAAAACTTTCCAAAAGTCTATTTGACTCTCAAGAATATTTGTAAGTGTAATTTACCGCACGTGTTTGATACTCGGCAAACATTTGTCTCTCACTCTTGAGGTTTCATCTTCATTGTTGGCATCGATTGACATTATTCTATGAACGCCAGTTTAATTTAGTGGTTAAACGTGCGTGATAAACTACAAATTAAATAAAACAATACGAAATCGCGTAATAAAATCACAATAATGACCTAAATTCGGAAAATATAATATTAAATAACAATCGTATGTAGGACACACACACTCCATCGACTGTCGATAAATAATCTGTCACCCTTGTCACGTCAGAGGGCTATCTCTTCAATGTCAGAATCAGCTATTCATTAAAACAATTGAATTTCCTATAGTTGTAGCCGACACTTTGGTAATTTCATTTTAAATTATAATTTTGGATAGTTGGATTATGAAAATCCATACAAAGACTCCATCCTAAAAAAATATTGAACGTACTAATGAAAAATCCAAGCGCTTTAAAAAATTAAGGCACAAAATTTATTTTTAAGTCTCTTTATCTTTTATTGGAAATTTCTGTTCAGTTAATTTTACATTCAATTATTTGCTTTAATATATAATAATATATTCTCATTAGAAGTACTGCAATAAAGCATTATATATAATCCCTAGCGACCCGCCCGCGGCTTCACCCGCTAGATTTAAATTAAATTATTCTGTTTATTTGTATTAAATTATTCTGTTTATTCATTGAATTTACTCGTTCAGAAACAACCTTAAATGTTAAATTATTGATTTGAGTAAGGGTTTGTAATATCTTTGTAAAATAACTGTAATGATTGCTTATTAAATCATGTACAGTTTTTTAAATAGTTACTTATATACATAAAAATATTCGAGCAAATTGAGAGCTTTTTGACGTTACCACAATAATACCCAAATCGAATCTAATAATTCAATATCGAATCGATATCGAATCCTTGTTTTGAAAGTCGGTTAAAAATACAAGATTTATTACAAAAAAATGCAGAATTATTATAAGTATAGATGTGGCTATATATTCGTGGGCAAACTGATGCCTTGAGTTCATTCAAATGACGAAAATTTTTTAATGAACCGATTTTGAGTTTTGCTGAGCTGAAACAAAGCTAGTGGTGAAGCTTTTAACAGTAGTTTAGGAGATTAACGTATCATTAACATATATACATACAGACAACATATACACATACAGACATAATCTATCAATTAAGCAACACCCCGTTCGAGGCCGTGCGCCCGCCCGCCCGTCGGGGCGGCGCGCGCGCACCTCGTACAGCATTCTTACACTCGACGCACTTACGAGATGTTCTATTCGGTCACTGTACACGTGGAATTAATTTTTCGGTTTATTTATATTTAGTTTGGCGCAAGTCGTTAACGAGCCGTTAATATTTTGTGTAAAGATAATGTGCAGAGTCTCAGTTTTTGTTTTATTTTAGTGACTGAAGTAACTAAGATGTATGTTAAATAATTCACGCTACGAGTACACTACATATCAAAACTCAACAAGTACGAGTACGTATGTAGAAACTAAAATGACGTGAATACAATCACTAGTGAGTGTTGTTTAAGCTGCCTCAGTCCTCCAAATATAGATAAGCTATTACATAATGGATTGTTCTTTTTTCACTCTCGCAAGCTACTCTCGAGGAGTATTTATACACCGGTCTCTCTGTTCGTCTGAGACACTCGCGGCGCTGGTGCGGTGTGGTGTGGTCTCGGACTGAAGATGAGGAACAGATGGACTTCTATTAACATTGCTACTCACAAAATAAATATACCTTGAAACTAAAATAAAAAATATTCTTCTTTATAAAATATGAGTTTAAAAAGTGTTGATCCCGTTTTTCTTGGTATTTCAACATGTGTTTTTTCAGTTGAAAACAGTGGCAGTTGCAGACTTTGTTACTTTTATAAAAGCAAAAGATTTTTTTTTTGATTCCGTCCTTCTCTAGAATAATACATTGAACAATAAATTGAAACTTAATGAGCAGAAATAAATATAAAACTTAATAAATTTAAATGACAAAATCTGAGAAGTCGATCGATAGACTAAAGTCACGCCACAGAGTCGTTGTCTAATTAGGTTTTTTGCGGTTCTTCGATCACTTCAGCGGAGATCAAAGGCTTAGGCTCAACACTTGCGGTGAGGTGCGGACGCCTGGTATTATGAATGTCTTAAATGTACATCACGTAGAGTATCACTTTGTTTCTTTTTCCGGAGTTCTGAACATGGATAGCCGCTTTGCTACTTAAGGGATCAAACCCAACACTATCCATACGGCCTCTTATTGATAGCTGGCTGTAAGTATCATTTGGCCATTTTAACTAGTTTAGCTAATTTTACCAAATTTCTTAAACGCAACTGAAAATGAGTAATAAGTGTAATTACTTGACATATAATTTATGTAGAAGTTCAAAGTATCTTTAAGAGAATATTATAATGGGAAGGTCTATGACTCGCACAGATCGTCACACAAGTTACGTTCTAATTAAGGAAGTGACGAAGTCTTGTTGTCGGCGGCCGCAGTGTAAGTAAGTGTTCCCTGAGATTCTCAGTATAAATCATTTATGGTCCAAGTGTCTGATATTAAATTAGACAAGTTCACGCCTCGTCCCGTCACTCTCCTGACACGCGAGTACACCCTGCAGTTATTGCACTCACATACTCGTGTATTCAATCGCGACGCGACAAAAGCAGGCAAATTATGCAAATCTTTTTTTTTATTTTTGATCTCATTTAATATTTCATTTTTTCTTTGAGCTCTGGGCTTATTAATTACTATCTTATATTTTCCCAATATAATATTTTATATTTTATTATAGGTATATATAATTATTGAAATACTGACATAATGGCAATCAATGGAAGCTAGGTGAGTCACATTTAATAACATAAGTTCTCAATCCAAGTAGTGAAGTAGCAAAGCGGCGAGCAAGTGTAGACAGGTATCATGTTTACCTATAACTAGTATAAGCTGTACAACGTAACCTTAGGTTTAGAGAAAGTATTTAAAATTTTTAAAATGTTAAAAATAAATGGTATGGAAAAAAGGGTTAAAATATATGTTAATATAAATAACTATCAGATTTTAAATAAATAAAAAAAACCTATAAATTTTTACAGGTTTTACGTGTAACTAGTATCAAACCTATTAATTTGGCCGTCGTGCGCAGCAGCACAAGAGTGTGACTGTGACGCGACGTTTGTGGGTTCGATCCCCACTCGAGGAAGTGTGATATTTATTTACGTTTATATTTTGATTTCTTCGCTCTGGTGTCGAAGCAAAGCGCAGCGTGGAGCTCTTCCACTCCAATGCCTCCAGAATTCGGCAGAAAGTGGGGAACGGAGTGTCTTAATACGAGGTTCCCTCTGCCTACCCTGATGTGTGCGGGATACAGCGTGAAGTAGATTTAATTATAATTCATTAATTATATACCTAATACACAAATTTTATATTTTATAGAACATTTGAACGACAATTACGTATTATGACACTCCATCTGCAAAGATTTTAATTTGGGGAAGTACCAGAAGGATTGGAAATACGTTCATGAGATGGTGGATAATGAGGACAGCACTGTTATAGAAGATATTACAGAAAGATATTACTCATTCATAAATAATTACTTTATAAGATTAATAATTATTAATTTAATTTTATAATTTTAAATTACTAAAGAAGTGAAAAGATTGTTAATAAATTATATTTTTACTTGCTTTTGAGGGTGTGTGTGAGGTAAGGGTGTAATAATTCCACGATCAGGAGAATGAGCTGTACTACAATACCACTAGTTTACACTAATTTATTATTTGCAAATGTTCTAGTCTAGACGCGAGGCGGTCGTGCTCTAGTATTAACACAGCTGGTGTATTTCCGTCACAGCACTAACCACTCACCACTCAGCACTCGATACGTCCGTTTGCATTCTTCATATATTTTCGTGCTATTCCTCGTCGAAACCGCCTTTTTCGTTTTTGTCAAAGTGACCAAAAGTAGGACAACGGAAATCTGACTTAGACTATTTTTATCGTTATTGTTATCGTTATTATATGTATAGTTTACGTAGTTTATAATATTTACTAATATAAGTATACTTCTACAAAATCAGAGAAAATCATCATTCACTCTCTGTGATTTTTTATGGACACCGACAAGGCAGACGAGCGTACGGTTCACCTGATGGCAAGTGATGATGCTGCCCACGACGCCGAGTCACTCCAGAGGAGTTACAGGTGCGTGCAAGGAAGTTCCTACCAAACCTCAGTAGTGAAGTGCCACGTATTCAGGAGGCGTGGATGCTATTTAAGTTTGTGACACACTCCCCGCGATAGCGAAGTAGAGGTAAAGAACGCACAGCGAGACGACGTCTATATCTCCGCACTCTCTCTCTCTCTCTCTCTGTCAATCGATTCCCAATTGTTTTTTTTTAAATCGTGCTCACCATTTGGAATGTGTTCAAACTATTAAAACTATATTTAACTATTTTATTGTGCGAATCTCAATGACGGTCTCGCGGAGTCGATCTCGTGAGCGAATGAAGCTATATCTATCTCATATTTATATATACATACTTAGACTCTACTCAGCTTTCTGTTTCTAAAGTTGGCGATACGATCAGAGACGATGCATCAATATATCGAGGAAAAGAGGCCAAAAATATGAAAACAACAAAATACTGCGTTAGTATTGTTCTACCCACTGCGCACTGCGCACTGCGCACTGCGCACTGCGCACTGCGCGTTGCCCACTGCGCGCTGCTGATACACGATTACGAGAGAATAGAAGTCGCCGAGGGATTTATGTGCGACTGCGGTCGTAAACTTGGAGGGCGGGAGGAGGTTGCTATTTTTTATAAAATATAAGTGTTATACATTTTTAAAAGTCCTGTTCAGGAGTATGTTACGCGCAGGAAATGTTCCTATAAGGGTTTCGTTTGATGTGCGAAACTCACGCCATTATGTAAATGAACCAGCAAAGCAAAGGCTTGGTAACAATTCATATATTCATGACATAAATTTGTTTTCCCCTTTTTAAGATTGATAGACACATTCAAACGGACGGATACAAATTATAGTTATAATATAGCTTTAGATAGACGAGTGGCGGTGTTCTGTGACGGAAACTTTGAAACTACTCTTAGTTTGTGAAAAATTTAGTTACTAGTTACGTATCTGTATTTCCTCTCTATCCTTACCTGTATTATATCACAATAATGCGTTAATTATGTGAAATATTTCCACAGATGTAAGTTAATACCTAGAGAGAACAAAGTGCTTGTTGTAGGTTTCATTATCTAAGACGTTTTTCAGTCACTGCTCGTTAGCCCCACACTGTATCCCGCACAGTAAGCAGAGGGAACCTAGTGTTAAAACACTCCGTTCTCCACTTTTAGCTTAGATTCAGAGATTGTGTTCTGAGGGTCCGCCCCTCAAAACGCAAGTTCTGACTCGAAATCGAATCCACATACGTAGCAGCGTCGCTTGAGAAGTGGTTATTGTATTTACTTTGCAGAAAACGCAAAATATTATACGCATTTAAGAAAATAAGGTGTAATTGAAAAGCGAACTAATAATTACTGTAATTCGTTGCGGCGTTCTCTTCAGCTCAAAGGAACCTGCGACCTCCACTACCGGACGTAGCGGACCCGTTACGAACAAGCCGCTGCGTCTTACGGCGTTCATACTAAAGTCCAAAATAAATAAACTGTGTATTACTTTTTTTTTCGATCGATCAAATTACTTCCGAGAAAAAATGGAGCGAATTTTAATTTTAAAATGTTAATATTGACGTTTTTGCCGGTTGTGCTTAGCTCTACTTCTTATTATAATATATTTTTTATGTACTGTTCAGTTTTCAACACTACTATTTCCCATAAATCGACACTATTTAATTGAAATTATGTGTAGGCCTTTTTTATGAGCCAAAGTGGGTACATAGTAAACATGCTATTTCATTATCACATATATACTTATATCATTGCATATCTGTGTATGAAAATGCCAAATTCCTAATTTAGATACATAAATTACAAGAAACGTGTAAATATCACCACCGACCCAGCAGCAATCAAATGTTTATTTTACGCATTTCAAATTAAAAATCAGTTAGATACTTTGTTTTTTATAGCATTCAATAAAATTATGTTTTTATGAGTTTTATAAGTTTCATCGTTGATATAAACACGCAAATAAAATACACTTTAATGTCGCGTCGCAGTTATTGAAATTATTGTTTTGATATTTCCTAAATGCATTTAATAATTTAATTACTTTGTGTCACAGCATCTGACTGTAAGCGCGTCTGTTGTGGGTTCGATTTCCATTTGGAGGAACCAACTATTTCCTTGACCTAATAACAGCATAAAGCGTGGCGTTGAGATTCGCCACTCAACACGCAATGTTTCGAAAAATAGGCGGAGAGTGGCGAACAGAGACTCTTAATACTACTTTACTTACTGGTGTCCGCCTACCATGAGCCTGCTATATGCGCACCACAACTTACCACAAGTTAAAAAGTAATATTCTGTAAAATTTCCAAGTTTGATGGTAAAAACAAAAAAAAAGGTATAATCCTACTTTAATTCACTGTCACTTTGTTTATCTTATATCGTTTTTAATAATATTTTGCAATAAATACTGAGAAGTGTAAGATAAATTGAAAAATTATCTTAATGTCGTTATTTACTTAAACGTCGTCGCCTATTTAAGTATATACTACTTGGCATGGTAAAGTCGTAGAGTATCGCGAGCGATTTACCTCGGAAATTAGCCGAATTTGACATTTAAAAATTTATCTATAAGAACATAATTATTACCTTAATAAATAATGATATAAACGTTGGATTCGAACCTCAGATATATAAACAGTTTTGATCATTTCAAATAGTTTTTTTTTCACCAGTTCGGAGGAAGTCACCACTCAGCAGCTTTTTGACAGAAATAATTAATAGATGATAGATAATAAAGTGATAAGTATAACGCAATCACTACAACCTAATGACAAATTCATGCTTTTGTTTTTCGATAGCTTGTGTAGTTGTCTAGGGCATATATTAAACCAGCTCCTCATTTTGCAGCATCACAATTAATAAGTCACTCTGGACCGTTACCTGCCAGGACAACCTGTGTAGGTATAGTTCATAACATCTCGTTTTTTTCATAACATTTACTTAATATTCATTGATTTTTTTATAATTATTGACCTAAATGTAACTAACCTTTGTGTCCATTAAAGGACAATACCGGTACAACAATAGGCATTCGTGAGACCGTCGTGGTATCTCCGCATCAGACCACCAAGGCTCCAGACCCAGCCCCACGCGAGGCCCGAGGCCCGAGGCGCGAGGAGATACACATCGTAATTGACTCATTATTACAATTTGACAGTTAAACAACTAACATGTAATTACGAAGATTAAAGCTTCAGATCCCGTATTGTGATTTAGGCGTCATATCAAACGCAATCACTATCGGTGTGTGTCAGGAATCAACAATAATTGAGTATACACTGAATGATATAAGAATATATTCTTACATAGTGTTGTTTCAGCCGTCTGCGCGTCGTCTGCGCGCGCGCACGTTAGAGAACGAACTCATTTGCAAAAACTTAATTCCAGCTTATACTCGTATATGTGGAAATGAGTTATTTTTTATGTTAATTATGTTAATCGCGGTCACGTAGCCGTTCTTATATAAATATTAAAATGGACAAAAGGCTGTCACGCGCGTCGGTCGCTCGGTCGCTCGTATATTTTATACGAAATTAAATAATTTATAATACGCTATTAAAGTTTTAATGTTTCGAACCACTAAGCGAACGCTATTTGCATAAACAAGGTGGGACCGCCATCGTTCCCTCATGTACTTAGTGGCTCCCGCCGTCAATGCAGCAAGAGGAGTGACGGCCGCGGCCGCCCTTTTGAATCGCGGCAGCTATCCTGCTTGACATTCAATAAATAAGATATAGTATGTGGTAGGTACTCACTGTAAACGCTGGCGGCGTCGGTGGTGCCGTTGACAGTGCCGTCGGGCAGCAGCTGCAGGTAGCGGTTCTTGAGGAACATCTGGATGGTGCGGCCGGTGCCGGTGATGTGCGACAGGTTGGCGGAGCGCTGCGCCCGCGGCTCGGGGGGCGCGGCGGCGCACGTCGCCAGCGCCAGCGCCGCCAGCAGCAGCCGCAGCGGCCGCGAGCGCCGCGCCGGGGGCCGCCGCCCCGCCGCCGTCACGCTGCGCCCTGCTGCGCCTTACTGCGCGCGCATGCCCCTAGCTGCAACAACCGATCACCTCTCACTCAGTAAACTTATATAAGAGAGTCGTCAAAATATTTAGATAAGCCAACAATTTTTGCTTCCTGGGCAGGTGTCGACATGCATGCTTGCAGCTCTACCATGTATCTCGGGGCGCGGCGCTCCAGGAAGTTTCTCATAAGCTGTGGAGCGACGAGAAACTTAAATTGTTTTGGAATTCGCTCAGATTCGGTTGTGTAATAAAATAACATTAACTATAAACTGAAGTCCATTTTGTACGGCGCTCTAAATCCTAAATTAAGACGGTTATTTTAAAACATCGCTTGGATTACCGACGTATTCAGTATTATGTCAAACGTTATAGACCAGATATTTCTTCTTTTTTATTCTGTTATGTTTCACTAATATTTTCACAAATGGATAAACTTTTTGTACTTTTGATATTACTCTCGAAGTCATCAGCCATTACATAGATATTCAATAAAAGTGCGGAAGTCTCATGACTCAAGTAAACCCTTGTGATAAATAAATTTTCAAAACTTTGTATATTACTGAAAGGAGATGCCGTAATGATATAGATTTAAGAGCGCTGTACACAATCAACAGGCTTGCAGAAGTCACTGAAGAAGCTGAGTCTCATAAACTCCTGAGGTTTACGTGTCCGCGAGACATGTGGCGTAGAAAACATATAAGCAGTATATTTTAAACAAAATGAACGGAAGATGCCTGAGTTTCTCATCAGCAATATTTCAGCTCAACCCTACATTTGACGGCAGCACAGAAGTAAATCAAATGTCAACGGTGGCACTTCGAGTGTGTAGTTGCTGCGCGGCTACTCTTATGCTGACCCCGTGCGGGTCATCACAATCAAATAGAATTGTTGCATGAAAACGATACGTTAGATCCCACAGAAACAGATTTATTCAGATTCTTGGGCTCATTAGTAAAGTGTTCAACTAACAGTATAATAACTGTTACAATATTACATTTTTAATTATTTTGGTTTCTTCTTGAATGTTGGAATAATTCAGATTCAAAGCGACACAAATGTTCAACTAGAAAGCACGTGGTGTTCATTATTCAAATAGTTTTTTATTTAATTAAGTACGTACTCGCACATCCGCCGCCGCTTGCTCATGTTGTGTCGCAGTACGCCTTCACTATTCGTTTAACTATTATTTAGATTCTCTTTGCTGTGAGGGATTTCAATATAAGATAATAATTTTAGCTTGGAGGTACCACGTGTTAAAATAAATATGTATAAAAATAAAAGATTACACATGTTATATACATGTAGTAATAAACAAGCACACTGGACTGGAGGACTCAGAGCGAATGTACTAACATTTACGTGTTCATTCGATTGAGAAATCAACAAAAAAACACAATAAGAATGTCAACTGTCAAAATGTATATTTAATTTAGACGACAATATCAAGATTTAGTTGAGCAAAAAATAGCTCCAGAGGACAGTGGACAGACGGAGTCTGCTGCAGGCCGTCATTTACCACGGAAATATCTATAACTACCCAGTTCCAGTCAAGAGATCATAAAAACCAGAAGACCTGTCCGATCTCAAACCACCGTTAGCTACTGTCTCAGCCATAACGGTCCGTCCGGTGTTCGCGGAAGCTAAGACAACGAATCAATTTCCCGCCGAAATGCTTAATAATTATTTGGTCCGCTGTTCTTTGTAAGTTATTTCATGGATTTCAAGCTGAGACACTTCCTTAAAACCGACAAATTGAAGTTTGTGTGAAAACAAAAATAATTCTTTGTCTATTGTTTAGTAACTTGTAACATCACACTACGTTCTTTCTGGTTATCGCATGATTCATAGAGAATACATTTTTTTTTTCAATTAATACTTTTTTCAGCTTTACGTGTTGAGTCCCGCCTGGCCTGTACGAGCCACTCTGACCTGTAAGCGCCAACGGCATGTCTCGGTGTCGCGTGAGCCTCGCTACTTCTGATGAGGTAACGTGGCTACTACACCTCGCGGGACAGACTCCGGGACGCCTGCTTTGTCGCGATAGAATATCTCTATTGAAATAGTAAAATACTTGCCTACCTAGTAAAAAAGTCGATTCTCTGCAGGCGTTTGGTACCGTGTAGCGTGTATGCGGCCGATTTACTTAATTTTCACAACTTTGTAACAAAAGATAAATTACAAGAAAATCTACTTAACAAATATTTTGTTCAGGAATTAGGTATGAACACCAAACATGAACACGAAGCCTCGATGATGGACAGAAACTCTCCATGTTTTGTTATTTAAGTCGAACTTAATTATAGTAACAATTCCGCTGGAACTATAGATATTCGGGTCAAATCGTGACTTAATGTCAATCTTACAACAGATGGTTTATAGCATGATGTTCAAAAGACCAACAAAACAAAATAATTTGAAAAGTTAATCAAAATGTAAAGAAAAAAGTCATCATCAATACGTTTACTCTCCGAGTAATCTGCCAAGGCCGCCGACAGCCCGCGTAACCCAACTCCGAAGCCACAACATTGATTAAGAATATAATTGGGCGCGCCCTCGCGTGTTAGCGCGGACATCGATCAAACACACGATACCGAGTGAATCAGCGAAGAAACGTCGAGTGGATTGTAATTGACAGTCGAAACCGCACGCGGCCTGCGCGGCCTGTCGCCTGCTAGACCTGCTGAGGAACTCGTTTACTTTCAAGTAAGAGAACTACGCTGTACTCTAAATATGAATTGTTGAGGTTTGACGAGGTGGTGGCTCACGAGGTGCCTTCTATATTCCAAGAGAGTGAGAGAAACTGATGAAAGCAAACAACAGTACTTGTAAGTACGGTAGGTACATGTCAAGCGTTGAGAGCAATTAATGTACGAGTTTAATTTAATTATATTTATCTCGATATCGTTTTTGTTTTAATTACAAGGTGTCAAGGTGACTGCCTTATCTATTAAGAGATGCTCTCGTCTCTAGACCACACTTAGTGTTTGTTTATATTAAATGTATTATGTATATATTATGTATTGATTTCTTTTCACCTCGAGTCCTTATCTCTTTGGCAGAGAGAACCTGATTAAGACACATCATTTGAAACATAAAGTATCAAAAGACAAAGCTCAACCCGCATTTTTCTTCTAACCGGATCATAAAATATTTCGTTCACCCGGCGACCCATGCAAGTGGGATCCGGACCCACAATTGCGTCGTTGACACTTGGACGTGCCTCTGTACATCATACCCATAAACTGTACTTATTAATTATTACCACACATATATTTGGTTTTGATCTCAATATTACGATAGACAGCCGCGTAGATCTAGTTTGTCATGGACATTTATTTTTCCTTAATTTATAATCTATTATTAGAAATCAGAAGCGGTAAATATAAAACTAAAACAAGATTAATATGCTATTCTAAGATTAATATACTATTTTGTTTTTAAAACTTACTATACAGCTTCACGCTTTATCCCGCACACAGCAGGGTAGGCAGAGGGAACCTAGTGTTAAGACACTCCGTTCCCCACTTTCTGCCGAATTCTGGAAGCATTGTGTGTTGAGTGGTAGAACTCAACGCCGCCCTTTGCCTCGACACCAGAGCGAAGCAATGGAAATATAAACGTTAATAAATATTTTACTTCCTCGAGTGGGGATCGAACCCACAACCGCCGCGTTACCGTTACACCCGTGTGCCGCTACGCCACGATGGCCACTACGCCTCAACTATACAACGATAATAAACAATCAATTAGCTTTAGGCTATTTTCTATTCAACTTTTAATAATAGATATATAATTAAGAGGCCATCGTTGTGGCTCAGAGGCACGTGGATTGCGAGTATTTCATCAGGGCTCCCATTGACACTAGGTTTTCTTTGCTTCCCTTGCTATTTGCGGAATAGTATTTATATATATATATATAATACGATTCCGCAAAAGCAATTCTATTTATATATATATAAATAGTAGTTAAAAAGAAGTAATTTGTCATAAAGTCGATACTCTCGTAGTGTCGTCAAGTTGATTGTAGGTTTAAATGCTACTTACTAGAGAATATTTGCATCATAAATTCTGGAAAATCAAGGAAGCAGAAATATACTAGGTAAGGGAAAATGATAAGCAAATCCGTAAGAAATTAGTATTAGATATTAATCATTTTATTAATTTAAAATACTATTTTCATAGTATATTAATTATAAGCCAATAGTATGTAATTATTGGGATATTTTGTAATCGTAAATCTTTCGCGAACGTTTTATGTGCAGGAATTTCACGTTTCTGAGATAAGTAGGGGAATGAACTTTGGAAGCTCTATGGAAGCACTGCTGCTTATAATTAAAGTACCTAACTTACTTGACAATTCTTAGGATGATGAATATTTAAGATAATTTGAGTTATGTAACTCAGCGCCGCAGTTACTCACACATTAGTCGTGTGTGTATATTATAGTACTTAAGTAGTGAATGATCTCCCGAGACGTCGTTTACTGCACTTCCAGTGCAGTCACAGTTGTACCCGACGTATCATTGAATCTTTTGAAACATTATTAGTGTTATTAATTATTGTTTATAAGTCAAATTTCCATTCGTTATGTATAAACTAGAAATGTACAGCCAATTCCGAACGATAACTATGTATGGATTTGAACCCATAACCTACAAATAATAGATATCCGTCAGACTAGTAAGTAATTTAAAAACTAGCTTGTTAATGAACCACTATCTGTCTCTAATATATAATTAACGACTCAATTTTAGTCTAATTACCGCAAAATGTGCTAAGTAGTGGTAATGACGCAGAGATACACATCTGGTTTACGAGCAAGCAGTCTGCCGCGCTATCAGACGATCGAATTTGAATTTCAAATTTGTAGCTCTACTTACTACTCCTGTGTGCCCCAGGTTTTACGAGACACGTCCAAAATATCTCCAAAATAAATGTTGACAATTCTCATATTAATAATTAGTCACATACAAGTCATCATTCTACATCATTATTTGGTTACAGTTTTTATTTTAAACTTGCCGATCCGGCTGTTATCTTAAAAATAGTAGATAGAAAAATAGTAGCGCCGCGCCCAACGACACCAGCTCTGACACATTCACATGTATTCATATTATCAGCTCTTGAATATGTTGCCTCAAGAGTATATGTATGTTGTATATTCTACACCAAAGGAATGCTCTCGACACTCTTAGGGTGTGTTAGTTACATTAGAAAGATCTCCTAAGTTTGGATTTCATTAATAAACACTACTTATTTAAAGACTTTCACAAAGGAGTGGACACTCACTCAACTTACTCAACAAATGCAAATAAATATTGTAGGATAGAAGTAGCGGCGTGGTGGGTCATACACGTCGTTACAGCATGTGACTGCAGCACAACCCAGTAAATACCACATATTGCACAATATTGCAAACGAAAGACTATGCAAGGAAGTTTCCTTTCATAGTCTTTCGGAAAATGTGAAAAACTGATCTAAAGATAAGAGATGTCAACGACCTCGTGACGTTGATAACAGAATTAGCCGGCAATTCGGCAAAGTTTTGGCAGCTTCGACAGCTCCGTAATTAGACGGCTTTGATCTCACTCTCTCACTTCCCGTGACTCTCACGGGAAGGAGGCACTTGACGTTTTGCTTAGAGATACGCTGACTTTTGTGTTTTTTTAGTCATATGTAGAAAAATCTTTTTATTATCTATTACTATATATTCAATCAACTAGTTTTTAAATTTCGACTGTATTTAGATTCTCAATATATTAACATTTTACGAAGGCAAACAAATATATTAAATGAAGCTGAATTGAAAAGAATTTTAAATTGTGGATTGTTGAGGAATTCTTAAATCTTTGTAAACCTAAAGAGTCACAGGTTAAATAGTCTAGTCTGTGGTGCGTAAAGACGATGTGAAACCACTATAAGTTGTTTGTAAAAGATGGCCTTAGAATAACATTAAATGCCGCTCCGGACACGCCTTCTGCATTTTTGCGTTTTAGTCGATTATTCGCAAACATAAATCTCGTATCAGTATTTTTCTGTAAATAAATGATAAATCAGAGGTGTGGACTGCGAGCGCCCGCCGCCCGCCGCCCGCCGCCCGCCGCGGCCTTTTTGTTCTTTTAGTTACATACTAAGTGTCCGTGACCGGTGACGTATATACGAGATGCTTTATGGAAAACAGTTTCAATAAAAATAAAAGTCGTTCGTTTAAACAGTAATGATGGATATGTTGATATTATATAATATTTCAACAAAAAATTGTCTAAAATATATTTTCAAGTTTACACTGTATCCCTATCCTCGTACTTATTGTATAGAAGGCAGAGGAAACTTAATGTTAATAAACTCCATTTTCGACTCATCACCCAATTTTTGAGGCATTACATTTTGAGTGGCAGAACTTAAAATCCGGATTTATTTTTTTAACAAAATAGCAGCCTGTTTCAACAAGCCCACTGGCATCAGCGCCGGTCTCGTGGAACTTGTTGTGCTGAGCTTTATGAACCCGCGAGCACCGTCGTTACCGGCAGGGACGATCTAGGTCGTGGATTTAATCCTAGTAGCTTCATTAGAATATAGGAAAGAAAGCACTACTGAGAGCACGATGTTTTTGTTATTATTTTTATATATTATTAATAAAATTACAAAGGAAAGAACCAGAAGAGGCTAACTATATTAATTGATGATAAATGGCTACAGAATGAGGCGAGAAGTGCGGTGCAGCGAATCTTAGCACTAGGCTCGCTCTGCTTCTTTGCCCTGCCCTGCGTGCATATACATGCGGCATACGGTAAATAGCTATGAGTGCTTTTAAGCAAACATGATCAAAGGTAGAATATATGCTCGTCCACTTTCGGCAAACCGGCTATGCTAATGCTCGGGAGCCCCAGACTATTTAATAATACTTGTATTTATTTACATTTGGATGTATGCAATATATTACAACGAGAACACCACTACCACGCCGTGACACCGCGTCACGTGTCAGCGTGCTGTATCCCGCACACAGCAAGGTGCAGGCAGAAAGAACCTCGGTGTTAAGACACTCCGTCCGTTCCCCACTTTCTGTCGAATTCTGGAGGCATTGCGTGTTGAGGGGCAGAACTCAACGCCGCGCTTTGCCTCGACACCGGAGCGTAAAAAGTGGAAATATAAACGTAAATAAATATTTCACTTCCTCGAGTGGGAATCGAACCCACAACCGTCTCCTCCCGACGCAACGTTGATGAAAGTGAAAATAATGTTACTCTGAATTGAACATTTACAAGTTTCTAGTGTTTTGCTGGTAATGGTTTTCCTTTCGAAATAGTTAGCGAGGGGTGACTTGTGGCGTAATATTTAAATATATAGGTATCTTGATGTGGGTAAGTTGTCAATACCTGTCGTCTGCTGCTGTCTACTGGACGTAGCCGTCTCCAATGACACACCACTGTGCTCAGTCGGCATCTTTACGTAAAGTGCAGTGTTCACTTCCAACGAGCAATGTCTCGAAAATTAGACACTCCGTTCCTATACCGTACCCTGCTATCCCTGGGATACAGCATGATTTTTTTAAAATGTGAAGTATGTAGATATAGCGTCGTAGCAGGCGCTGCGCAGGCCGCGCTGGCGCAGTCCAACAATACAACTCTCCGGACGAATTTAGATTCGATATTTGCGACGACGACGACGATACTATACATAGCATAAGGGCTGTGCATCTGTCGATAGTTAAAATATTATTAAGTATAATAGTATTCTGTGGGACATCTGTCGGGAAGAAACATCGCGTTATTGACTTACGTCACGTCAAGCCATGTCATGAAGATTGGGCGGCAAGTGGGGAATAGAGTAATCCTCTGCCCACCCTGCTGTTGCCAGAAAAAGCGTGATAGATTTTTTTTGTATTTGAAATATAATCATACCATATATTATTAGATAATATATTTGACGTCATACAGCAGCGTGTATTATTTATTAAATAACTACAGGTGTCAGCCCTGATGGGACGACAGTTCTCAAACACCGCGGATTAGTTAGACTGATTTACTCAATGGAGGTGCTCTACTAGTTCTACTTATTAATATATTTAACATAATAATAATATTGCTGGGTTCGTTCTGGTTCTACTCAGACTCAATACTTCACGAGGGTGTCGTCCACTAACTCGCTGAAAGGAGCCGCAATTACTGGCAACACCCGCGTCATTGCGACGACCGACGACCAACTAGCGCTGTATGCGGAAATTTAGATTGATTATTTCTAACGAACCCTATTTCGTTGTTGGTGTCTGGTGACGGGCTGTGTGGTCTGACGTGACCCGCGTGGTCTATACGTTCCATTTCAGCAGAAAAGTAAAAATAAAAACCATCCAATCACAAGTAGGTACACATTATATAAATTACAATATTATATGTTATCGCATTCAGTCGTAAAGATTACAAAATGTAATTTGACAAGTTAAAGGTCACCTAAAATTAAATGTAGGTAGGTAGGTAATCTGCGACGTATGGAAGTATACTCATGACAACCTGATGGTTGTCAAATGAGGTAATATTGTAGAGTTTACGATGTCTCTTATCACACTATTATAATCAATTCCATGTGGCCATGAAAAATATATCTTTCTATAGAAGTCACGTGTCAACTCAGGATGAGTTATTAACACTTTTTAGCCCCCGACGCAAAAAGAGGGGTGCTATGTATAAGTTTGGCGTGTATCGTATTTGTCTGTCTGTCTGTGGCACTGTAGCTCCTGAATTAATGTATCCATTTCGTGGTGGCTCTTACTTATGTTTAATTAAAATCGCCGTCCAATTATATTAGAAAACGTTTCATAACATTAACTCAAACTGGTCATGAAGTAAATAATGAAGCCCGAGTGCGCACTGAGCGTAATACTTTATTAATATTATTCGTCTGTACGTTATTGATAGTGTTGTAGACTCTGTAACAAAGAAATGTACATTTTTAAGATAAAATATATATACCAGATAATTATTTTTTTTAATATTTTGCCTTCAAATGACTAAAGTAGTTGTCTATTATAACTTAGTTCAAAAGAACGTTAAAAATATATATGCAATCACATTATTTAACAATAAACTTTACTCATAAATTAAAATAGAACACGATGTATATAAAATAAATAGATTAAGAAACAAAAAACCGGACAAAGGCGAGTCGGGCTTACCCACCGAAGGTTCCGTAAAAAATTGGAGGTCTTGAGCTTTTTCTGAAATTCAGAATTAGCTTAACTACAGCCCTTTCATTTGATTTGATTGCTCACTTGAACTAGCGGCTTTAATACCAAATTTCGCCCCTTATTTAAGACTATTATTTTATAAGATTTAACTACAGATGTAATAATTTTTAGTTGTTTTTTTCTGAGATAGTACTACCTGTAGATTACCTACAATTTTGATATCTTTTACAGTGTCAAAATACGCGTTTTCTGAGATATAAACGGCCATGTCTTTTTTCTAAGTAAATACAGAAATATGGTTTTTATCAGAAAATCATGGTGCCGATGCGATCAACGGGAAGTACAAACTATATACGCAGATGAAGTATATGGTTTGTATTTCAACTCGATATCTTCAAGCGTTCCTGAGATAAAAGGTTTTGACAGACAGACTGACGAACAACAACATAATCTTATAAGGGTTCCTTTTTTCCTTATACGGCAGGTACGGAACCCTAAAAGCAATTCAAAGTTCACTTTTATTGGCCTTTAGTTTAGATACTATTCAACATCTATCGAACATTAGCATCGAAATGCAATCGACTGAAAGAGAGAAGTATTAATTGATTCTGTATCAGATGAGACATGCTACGACTGAGTTATTATATCTTTAATATGAATATATTAATATTTAATAGTTTACGTGATTATTTAATAATTTTGAGCTTTAAACCACCAAATACATAGTTCGTCATCACTCATTCATCATATTTCTTCATCTTCTGCTCTTTTAAGTTTATTTATTTATTACGTTCTAATTACAAGATAGAAATATATCTGAATATATCTTTAATATCTGATAGTAGACGTCCTGTAATACTGGCCAATAAGGCCAATTCTAATAGCGTTGTGAACAGCCGCCCGCGGTACCTCTGTCACGCCCGTCCACACAGGGGGCAGTGTTTGGTACAACATGCATGTAGTATATAGGTCAACGCACTTCGAATCGTCGCTGATTTACATCGAGAGATAACACTCTCGCATTATATTACGCATTCTGCGCCGTCCGCGGTCCGCCGGACTTGTTCGATACATCGAGTTAGATTTTCATGCTATTTCGTGTCTAACTTAGGTTTTATTTTATAGCTTATGTATTTACTATTTACTATTCTATTAGATTATTGTAAATGAAGCAAGGCAAAGGCAACGAGGCAAGGCAATATAATATACACCTACTCCACACTGACTCGAGCAATTGTATTTCCACGGAAATTATCAGTTTATATCTGAATGCAATGAATTAAGCCGCACGCGCACGCGCAGTTCAGTATATAGGCTGATTTTCTATTACAATATTGTATAATATATAAAATTACTGAAAGGAATTACTTACTGCTCGTGAAGTTTTGTTTACTATAATACAAAAATAATTATTAATTTAACTTAATTAAAAGTTTCATCATTCATCAGTTTCATTGGAATCATGCTACAGTTATTTAAAACCAAATATATTTTTTAATTTCTCTTCTTTATTTTCTCTTTAATATTGTGATTACTTATAGTTTTTTTACAATTTTTATTGAACAAGCCCACGCATGTCCAAACACTGTAAATGGGCCAAAAGGAAATCGATTCACGTTTCAATTATTAGAGATAAGATAAGATAAGATGGAAACTGATAAGACGACACAGCGGACAACGAACGTCTGTGCCCTTCTTGTAAATAAATACTGTAACATTAGAAAACAAATTATTTGAAAGTCATGCAATGACAAGTGTTTATATTTTATTTGGTTTGATTATAATGAAATCGGATTAAAACAGTAAAAACTCCACGTCGCCCTCAAATATAAAACAATAATTAATATACAATTTGCAACAACATTGGATACCAAAACAATTACAATAATTGTAATTAATTGTTTAACTATGCTTCCATTCATTCATATAATATAGAACTGCAGCGACATCGTATCAGTCGCGAGTGAAGGGCGACACTACTGACTGCCCGTGACTTTCACAGATACCAAATAGTCATTATTAAATCTTGTGATGTAAGTGCACAGCGCGAGCTCCTGTCAGCAGTTAGCAGTCAACACTCAGCTGGGACTCAGACAGGTGCTACTGGTTACAGAACCAGTTCAAATTGTCGACTAAACAGAAACACAGGTTTCTGTTTAGTCGACAATTTGAATCCAAAGTTTTTTTTTACGGGTGAGGACAAGGCAAACGAGCGTTCGGATCACCTGATGGTAAGTGATCACCGCCGTCCACGACCCCATGCAACACCAGAGAAGCTACAGGTGCGTTGCCGGCCTTTAAGGTGGAGATGAAGGGCACCGGGGCCCGGCATTATCTAATGCGAAACGCAGTGGCGAGAGCCACTACTTCACGCCGGTTTTAAATGCCGGGGGTGGTATTAATCCGTTCGAGTCCTGCCCATGCGTGTTGCTATTACTGGCGACGTGACTCTACCACACGTACTTTAGTCGCCTGTTACGACACCGGCAGTACCAGGGTGATCCTATTCTAAGCCGGGACCAAACGGCTGACTTCACCAGAGCGAAGAAATGAAAACATAAAATATTTTCTTTACTCAAGTGGGAATCGAACCCACAACCAGTTGATTGTGCAGCACATTTTGTACCACTGCGCCACGATCGGCCTCATTGGCCAAAGTGGATTGATTTAAACGTAAATTTAGTGTAATTGTTAGGGTAGCTACAACGATGTTTTAAATAGCCGACGTGGTTAGATAACAGCGCTCTACATTACTAGAGTATCTCAGAACTCTCCAATGAAGTATTTTTGGTGCGTACTTGCTGTGCTTCATAAACGTATACCTTAAATGCGAAAAGTGTGTTTGATTCCCACTCCAGGAAATTATATATATATATGCGGACGGAACGGAAATGTCTTAACGGGAACGGAATTCCGTAACACTACCTAGGTTCCTTCTACATAGGATGTGCCAATAGTCGTCGACGTCGCATTCCTCCCGGCGGTCCCGGTTCAGTCCACGCGTAGGCATCGGTGTTTACAGCACTTATAAATAGTCCCCACACACCAGCAGCACACACCGTTGATACCGCTGCCAGCTGACTAACGGTCACGTAACTGCCGGTTAATTCTGTCAATATTTGTTTTCGGCGTATATCGGCGCAGCTTCACGTTTCATATATTAGTCGTTTACATGTTAATTTGTAACTGTCCAATAACTGTGACATCATTTAGTATCAAACGCTACGTCCCGGAGACTGCACGCACTGCACGCACTCACAGTCCACATAAGGCGGATTATTAATTAGTCCGTATTTTATATTAACTATTCCGTACATCCTGGGTAATAACTTATAAATTAATTGTATAAATATTATCTATTTGGTATGATTTGATAGGAAATTTAATTTTTAAAATTAAATGCTAAATGTTAAAATTTAAGCCATAAACCATATTTTGTAATACCTTCATAAATTTAAAATAAATGTGTGAAATAATTATGTCGATCTGTGTCGAGCTTGTTAGTTATTATAAATAATTCATTTTCCTTTTTAATTAGCGCCGTGGAATTGGGTCTTTAAAACGTAAACAATTAATCACATAAAGTAAAAAAGATAAATATAAAATAAGGTTAGTCTTATCTAATCTAGTGTAATCTAAATATATTACAAACTCGAGTATACGTGAGACGCGGAGAGAAGTCACGAGCGACTGCAGGTTCCCTGTAATCACTTTACATCCGGTTACAAAAAACTGAGTGTATATTCTCGTAGATTGCTCTTATGACATAAAACAATAGTAGTGAGTGAATTAGCCCCTGATAGTGCAGCCGCTTAAGACGTCCATGTGGCTGACGTCATTATGCCGATAGTTAATGGTTTAATAGCGAAAAGCATCGACCAACATCTTAAGAGGTTATCGTTTAACTGTTGTCTGACTTGAAACGGCGCGTATTGTAGCCAGCGATGGCCTGTACCCCTGCCCCACTGTAGAAAGATGTTTTATATTTTTTAATGTATTTTTATTTTTCTTAGCTAATTTAAAAGTTACATCTCATAACTAACAAAAAAACATTGAAATAAGTAATTAATTTGTTTATCAGTCAGTTAATTATCAGTCAATTATTAAGAATACAGCATAATGTTAAAAGTGGTGAATAATGATGGTTAAATAGTTACAGTTCATTAATCACTTCCCGTTCCGTCCATCCGTTTTTTTTGTAAATCACACCATTGAATTCACTTCTATTAGTTATCTAAAAAGGAAAAATTATGCTTTTATCTATTTAATCTGTGTACATGTGTTCTGGTCGTTTCGTTTGTAGCGAAATTCTGAATTATTCATTACGTAGGAAACAGGAGGGAGTCGTTATCATGAAGCCAGGGAAAGCGTGTTGGCCGCTCAGGCCGTTAATGACAGTACGGATTAACAAGTGGCTGTTTCATTAATGATTCGTGTCATATGTACTCAAATTAAGCGCTATAAAGTTAACTATTTTTATACAAAATCTCTCCCAAATATTTAAATAAGATAAATTAAGTAGTTAGACATCTATTTATTAATGAAATAAAATTGTTTTTTAATATTGCAGACAGTGGGCAGAGTGTTAAGACCGTCAGTTCTTCAATTTCCGCCTAAAAATATTTGTTACAGACCAACATACTTGCACATCTCTAAATGGAGCTCGGATCGCCCAGGGTCTGTCATGTGAGGTTTTTTTTTTATGGAAAAGGACAAGGCAAACGAGCGTTCGGGTCACCTGATGGTAAGTGATCACCGCCGCCCACGACCCCGTGCGACACCAGAGGAGCTACAGGTGCGTTGCTAGCCTTTAAGGTGGAGATAGATGCGCTTTTTGAAGGTACCCATGTCGTATCGACCTGGAAACACCGCCGCCGGTAGGTCATTCCACAGTTCCGTGGTGCGTGGAAGGAAGTTCCTACGAAACCGTACCATAGTGGAGTGCCACGTATCCAGGTGGAGTGGATGATATTTGAGCTTATGACGTATTGTACGGTCTTATATGGTCGATAGATGCGCGCTCCTGAGCTACCCGCCACTTCAACTTATAATAAAGTGACATTAATTCATTGTGAAATTTGAGTTTTTCGTTTAAATAGTACACATTCAGCTTTGCATGACCTAAAGTCTTCAGAGTTTCTTGATAAAGAATTCTCTCTATGTTCGTTCATATAACTAAGTTACAATAATCTGCGTTGCTGCCGCTACGATCGGTTATTTACAACATCTGCGGTGTCATTGACAGAAGTGGAACTAGCTCCTAACAAGCATCAGATAGGATTGATGCGACGCCGACGACGACCGATATGCGCGACTATCGGCGGGCTTGCCGATCACACCGGTGACCGGTCGTATCTAACGACGACTCCTTCATTAATAATGATATATGATAAACGTACGTAGCGTACCCTAGCAGTATTTCATTTTACATTACAACGCTGTATTCTACGAGTATATACAAGCGACGCGATGACAGTCAACATTACTCCCAATGACGTGGCGAGAACTTGAATGCTGCTCTATATTGCGAGGCCAGTCGTGGCGCAGAGGTACAAAGTGTGACTGTAAAACCGACTGTTTGTGGGTTTGATCCCCACTCGAGAAGATGAAATATTTATTAAAATTTGCGTGTCGCGGTAATGCGCGGCGTTGAGTCCTGTCACTCAGTACACAATGGCTCCAGAATTTGGCAGAAAGTGGGGAACAGAGTGTCTTAGCACTAGGTTCCCTTTGCCTACTGCTTGCGGGATACAGTGTGAATCTGATTCAAATAATAGTTCATAGACAAATTTCCAGTGATGGCATAGGGGCACAAGCGTGCGACTCTAAACACGACATGTAATGAGTTCGACTCCCACTCGAAGAAATGAAAAGTTAAATTTTCATTTCTTGTAGAAGCAAAGTGTTGAGTTTCACCACTCAACACGCAATGCTTCCAGAATTCGTCGGAAAGTCTCAACACAAGACTCCCTCTGCCTATCCTGCTACACGTGAAATACAGCGTGAAGCTGAGGAGAAAACCAATTTTAACTTTCACAAAGCAGCACCTCTATCCGTTTTAATGGCGTGTAATAGAAACGAGAGCTTATTGAATTACTAATTTCAAAATGGTTAAAAATAATAAAAAAACTGACAACACAAATAAAACGCTTCGAGTTAAAGATGATATAAGATTTATGTGTTTCTGTAAACGAAATTAAATTTTAAATTTTAATTTGACCATAAATCTCTGTAATATCCCTGTACAGTTTACATCGCAGTTCGCGTCGCAGTAGCCACTCGTGCTGGCCACCGGCCGGCGGGGCGGCGGGCGACGGAGGTGCTTTCGGCCCAGTTGAAAGAATGATAAGGTTATAGCAGGGAAGACAGAGGCAAACTGGAAACCTTGGAAGACTCTCCGTTCACATTACTCCTAATTTTGAGGCGTCGTGTGTTGAGTGGCGCTCGTTAATAGAGCGAGTTATGCACTTGCACGTACAGCTCTAATATATTTACAATACATGCTAGCCATACATTTATGTCACGTGGTCGATAAACCTTTCCAATTCTACGACACTCGTTCGCCAAATTCTATTCAGCGTTTAATGCCGACACGTTTAATGACTCTCATTATTTTACCTTTTAACGTGTTACATGTTACAGGTGTGTTGACGTAAGTATGTGTTCAAAAACTGACATGATAGATGTGATTCTTGGACGTGGTGCTGTGCAGTAGATGTTGTAGTTCAAGACTTATGCTATGGTCGTCGGGTCAAACTTGACACGAAAAGCACTTCTTTCATTGTATTTCTTATCAACTTGGAGCACCTTCCTGAAACTTTTAGGTATTTTTAGTTCCACGAAAACAGAAACGATCATAGAATTGTCATTTTGTATTTATTATTATTGCGTTATAAGATTGCAAGCTGTTCCCAGTCATTACTGTTTACGATGGTCGCTTCAGCTTAATCGAAGGTTGAACAAATTGTCCACAACAATGTATTGAACACTCGCTTGTAAAATATTATATTTGCTGTTAAAACTGCATAAAATCGGGAGACATTCGCAATATGTACGCTAAGTAGCTACGCTAGCTTAGCACTACGTCCACTCTGCACGCACGCACTGCGTGACGAGGGGAATATAACGTGAAGGCAAAAAAAAGGTCTACGTTGATAAGGAAACTGCAACATCATAATTCAAACGCAACGAACGACTGACCGTCGCTTGTCGCTCTTACATGAAATAGTGTTATAGATTATACGCAAAACTCTAAATATTGCAAACTGACACACGTGATGAGATCAGAGCCAGATGTGGATGATGAAAGTCAATCTTTCTATTCGTCATGATCTTTAAGGAAACATTATTTTCTGCACGCACAACGAAATAAATAAATATTTACATTTTTATTAAAAATATAATAAATAAGTTACATTCTTGAGTGTATTTATTACTAATAATATTTATATATAAAATGGCAAATTGTTAGAGTTAAATACCGCACGATTACAGCAAGAGTGAAAACACGGCCAGCAGACAAACAGACAGACAAACGCACTTTCACTAACGTTATTAAGCCAGTACAGATGTGTTAGTTAAGTACCTTCGTACATAGTGCGTTCGACGAGTCGTGGCGTCCCTAGAGTCTGCTATAGATATATATATAGCTGTGAAGATCTGAGTATAGTATCCTAATTTCAGGGCGCCCATGACTCCTAGGCCGGACTATACTACCATAGTATAAATATCTGTATAGACAATAGTACATTACGCGTGTGACGTAACGCGCGGTCGCAGCATCCCAGATCTGTGTAGTTTAGTGTCAACGAAACACGTGTGCATGCGCAGCGCGCTTAGTTTACCTAATATATTATATTGGACTCAAAATGATACTACCCGTGTATTTTCAGATGATTGTTCGGCACGGTGACGCTACTTCATAGGTCATTGTTTCAAAATATATTGTCTGTTCTCGGTTAGAGTCGTTACGAGCAAAGAGCGAGTCGGAAGTAGGTCATTTGGTTTTGCTTACCAACTCTTTACTGACGTCAATACGAACATTTAGGAGTAAACTGACAGCTGTGGCAGTTATCGTCAATATTTTACTTTTATATATATATTATTTACGTGAATAAGTGATTATTTCCCGTGTGTCCACACGCACACCTCCGACGATTATTGACGTGGCCCACATTCGTACTGGCCACTACATTGCAAGCATCAAATAAATTTCAGAACCAAATGGAGTTCACAATACATTTATCCTTTTAGGTATTCAAGTTAGCTCTGTGTTATATCTACTATACACACAACGAGTGCCGCGAGGAACGGAACACTTGCCGCCGTGCTTCACCTGTACCTCCTTATATCATAAAGGTAGATGGAAACATATGATACCAAAATAGATAACAAAACGCTATATTTATACTCTAACCTTAATTATTTTTTCCGTGTGTCTATTAAATTTTTTTTTGACGATGAAGATGTTCATGATTTAATATCAAAAATTTTACGAGTATTTGGATATTCCAAGCTTTCTACAGATCTTTTTTTTTGTGTGGTATAGCTAACACGATGCGAGATAAATTTACAATTTAAAGTACATATTCTGTTACATACCCGTATATTATTCATATTTTGCAATTAGAAAGCTGTGTCTTTTATAGTTTCTAAGAATTATCAAATACCATTACCATACCGTTTCCGCGCGTCGCGCCGCTGACACTCTGATTTATGAGGAGAGTCTTGACACTAGACAGAGTGACCGCTTTGTCGTGAAGAGTATAACGTTAGTTTTGTGTCAGTGCTAGTTTATTATTTTGTATACGAGTGAGTACATGTTACAACTTGGGCGCCCCTTTACGTTATTAAGTAATTGATCAAACTAACAAGCAAATATATTTCCTTTGCCTAAATTGATAGTGTGTACTAGAGTACGAGGCAGTAGGTCGTCGGTCGTCGCCGGTCGTCGCCGCGTTACGTAACTATTGGATAATGATACGCGGAGACGGCGGCGTCGCGGCGGCCGAGACGCACCTGCACCTCACCTGCACCACACCTGCTCCACACACTGTCGATACGGGAACAAGTGACTGCAATAATAGCATTCATTTTCGAAAATATCTTAATTTTACAACAGTTTCTAAGAGTTTGCGAAGCTACCTTAGTTTAGTTAAAGCTCCCCACTGCTCTCGCACTGTAAGTTGTTTTCGGGTGTCTCGGACCTGATTGCCTGGTCGGTTACTCCTCGATGTGGTGATGTGGTGATTGATCGCGACAATGTCATTACTGTCCTCGTTGAGTGACACGTGCGCTTACTAAATACATTATATTCAAATTGGTAATGACAAACTATAAATAAAAGAATATATTAAAATAAAATATACAGTTTGTGTAACAGAGTGCTAATCCTACAACATCTGGACTCATTTGATTTGACGTTCAAATTATTTTAATAATATTAATACAACTCACAAAGAAATCTCAAATCTAAGTTTATGATGATTCGATTAACAATTAAAGCAAAATCCAAATTGAAGAATCATAGTTTCATTGTGATGCATCGACTTTAAAACATTTTACCGCAAGTTTATTGCGGCAATACTACATTCAGTTTTAATGAGAGCTTCTTATAAAAGCAATTGAAGTTCCGATGAAGTCAATTATCGAGGCGGTAACGACGCGAGGGACGGTGGAGGAATATGAGGAACCTTCCGTTACATTTACGAAACTTCAGATTAAAAGCTTCCCATTCGAGTTTTACTGTTTGCTCAAACTTAGAGCGCGTGAGAACTACTCGTGCGCTCCAGCACCACGTGAGGAATCAATTCCATTTTAATACGTTACAGTCGGCAGCAGTTCTCGAGTCAAATATTACAGTAAACGATAATAAATAATTCATATCGTAAATACTGGCACAAATCTAAACACTCTTATTGAGCAATAAGAGTGTTATTTAGATAACAGAGCACGCCGACCACATCCACGGAGTGTTGTAAGAATAAGTTCTCTCTTCCTTTCCTTCCTATTCCAGGAAAAAAGCGTGAAGTTGATTATCATTAAATAATGATGAACTAAACAAAAAACACATTATTTATATTTCCTCATAAGTGACGGTTTTAAGATTTCGATCGGAAACATAAAGTATAGAATGAAATAAATCCCAATTGATATTCCTGTCGACATCGCGAGCGTCGTAAACGTCCTCATCAGAAGTGTAGCTCGGACAGTCGGCGCAGACGAGCGCGGACTCCGAGTTGCCGTTAAAAGTTAATTAATGACGCTATAATCGACCCGCTTCCTCCTTCTCGACCGCACCCCCCCTCCCCTCCCTCCCACTCCCCCACTATCTGATTGACTGATATTTGATGTCACTGAACAGCTAAGTAAAGCTAAGTACAATAAGACAAGCGACATTCACATCTCGACATTCACGCAAGACGCTGGAGCACCGGCCGGTGCCCGGGGTCGTTGCATCATAATTCGCGAAGAAATTTGGGTGACAGCGGACGATGGTAATCTCCGGTCTCCGAGCGGCACTCCACGCGCTGCCCTACGTCATTTAGCTATAACTGTTCCTTGTGACCCCCAGTACATACCAATATATTAAGAAACATCAAACATGTAAATACATTCAAAAATTTTAAATGCATAGGTTTGAACTCGCGCCCTTTCGGATAACATCTGACGAGACATTATTCTTAGATAAGCTCCAGTAGCTTATAACTATCGAAGCCATAGTGTCATGTTATATATATAAATATAACAGGTTCGTCTATCGGTGTGTCCGTCTGTATGCACAAGTCGCGGTCGCGGTATTTACAACCTGCTAAAAATAAAACAGCGACACCTTATCTGACACTGTCGCACACCCCTCGATCGGCGCGACGTGTCTCTCGGGGGTACTCGGAGGAGGCAACTCGGTGAAAACAAAAGTTCCCAATCTCTTGCGTAAGTATTTTATTGAATGTCATGAAGGATAGTTACCAGTTCATGTAATAATACTATTGACATTGAAAAGAGCAACTAACTGTTTCTGAGTTTCTTGCCGGCTCTTCTCACCAGAACTGCTTCCGAACCTTAAATATGTTCATTAGACAATTCAAAAGCGCTTATACATTAAGTGTCTTCATGCACCTCCAGGTATTTATATACCGAGCATCTTGTATTATTTTATACATTGTAAGATTGACAGTGAACGTAATTTTCAAATAAGCTTACTCTTAAAGCTTATCAGGTTTGCTTGATCACAGCATCAATAGAAACTCCGCCGATGGCAGCGAGCTTCAGGCGGGGTCCGATTGCGGTCCATTGTCTTCAATATTAAGCAATTTGAAGCGCGATAATGTAACTAAATGATGAAACACCGTCTTTCCCAGAGAGATTATACGATTTATAATGATTGTGGTCTTCTTCGCCTTGGAGCGGCCAGCTTCGAGGCACTTTGATTGCAGCAGTGAGTAGTCGAGTAGCGCTGGAAATTAATGAAGTAAGTGGAAAGATGCTATTGTTTGCTTGCTTTTAGTGAATATTATGTATTATACATTGCTGTGTTATCGGCGAGATACAAATATGTGATCAATCACTCACTTTTGTACAAATGCTCCTAAAAATTCTTCCAAAAAAATGTCCTTTTAAAATGTCAATTTATTCGGCATTCATTTAATTATTTTTCTTTGATTAATTTTTTAATTTAATTAATTATTCAGACATATATATATATATAATAAATAATTTCCCGTCTCTATGCGTAAATGTACTTTACCAATTGAATGAGACTTAGCTGGTCGCTGTAACGAAGGCCACCGAAAGCCAATAATAAAGAAAAGTGACTTCTTTTTTACCTCCTACACTTGAACGTGACGCTCTTAGCTTCTTTATCTCTTATCTAACCTCAATATAGCTTTGCAATCTTACGAATAACTAATTAACTTGTATATACATGTAGGCAGTAGCAATATACAGACGATATAAGTCTATTAATGGATAAGGAAACACTAGACTTCCTGAGCCTCTTACCCAAAGAGGCTTTTGCTACGAAGAGGTCAATTAAGTAGGCCGCGCTAAGAGCAAGGTGTTTGACATATTGCCTTCTACACTCCGAAAATGTTCATAAAATATAATTACACGAAACTAAATATTATGTTTTAAATACATATTTACTCGACTACGAGAGAATGGATAGTTTGAACTCTACCAAGAACAACTTCAGTTTATTCAAATTAAACAATATCAGAAATATATTTTAATACATTTATGAATAAAGTTTGCGACATCAAAAGAAACGAGTGTGCGATAGGCACATGAGTGCGGGGTCGGTGTCGGGTCGGTCCCCTAATAAATACAAATAAATATATATGCGTACGTAGTATATTGAAAGTGCAAGCGAGATCTACGAATGTGTCATTTACGAGTACCACGTGTCGCCACGAGGTTTTATCTAAAATGCTTGTGCAAAAAATAAGATACTTAATACTTATATATTACTAGATAAAACTGGTTTTGAACAAACTTAGTTCCCTTATATTACTTGCGTGTATAAATAATAAATAATTTCAAATTCAATTTGGATCTATTTCAAAAGATGAAATTTAAATTAATCAACAATATTATAAATTATTAAAAAATATATATTTTTTATTACCAGTTATATTTCACAATTATATATTTTAATAAGATTCTAAATTTCTGTGACTTGAAGACCGACGATGTTTCACTTAGAAATAGTTTTGTATTCATTGCAGAGTGTAAAGTGAAGGCAGTAGTCACTGACAGCAGAGTGTCACTAATGCAGACAGCGCAGGCGGCGCTACTTGTATGTAGTGCACCGACCAGGACGGCGAGAGCACGTGCTGGCGGCAGATGACCGACCTATAAATGCCGAGTTAAATAATCAAAATGATGTTTGCGCATTGCGCACACCAGAGCGAAGAAACGAAAATATAAATAAATGTAAATAAATATTTCATTTCCTCGAGTGGGATCGAACCCACAACCGTCGCGTTACACTCACAACCTTGTGCAGGTGCGCCACGACGGCCTCATTGTTTATTCATCTTCATTGTTGAATTATTTTACTATATCTGTGTTGGACACCTTTACCGTTTATTTGAATTGGGGCAAGATAAGTGTATCAGCAGTTATTATACGCACCTCTTAACTAAAGTTTGCTTGACAAAATATATTTCCAATTAAAAAACGTAATATTGCAATATTTTCTTATATTATAAATATGTGCTGTAATGTATTTAGCATGGAACTATAACAATATTTTTAAAATCTGTCTCTTGTAGTTTGATAATTTCGTTTAACCCCTTATTCGCACGGCGACTTCTTGTCGTACGTCAAAAAGTAGTTTCAATAGAACAAATGCATTCGCGTGGATACGTTCACACGGCGGACATTTTAAATCGCCCCTAAATTTTTTGACGCGATGCTCCATTCAAGCGCCGGACAAGGGAAATGAACAAATGGAACTACCTACAACTTTTCTGACGAGAGCTTGCATTACGGTCAGTACACCGCGAGCATTCAAAGTGGTCGCACGCGTATTTGGCTACGATGTTTGGTTGCGATGTCGCATATGACATGATATAAATTGACAGCACACGAATTGCTCATTATATAAATGGAATCTCGATCACTTCTTTATTGAAAATCATTACCGCATAGTGCTCAGTTATTCGGGCACTATTCATTAAACGTAAGAAAATAATTTAAGGTATTTATAATAATTATTATATTAAATCTTTATTTCCAAAATAACATTTTGATTACCTTAAAATTACAATGAAAATAGATCAATTGTCAATTGTAATGTTGTAATTGATGTAAATAATGAATTAATAAATCGATCCGGCCAATGTTGCGAAACATAAACAAGCGTTTCCCTTGTTACAACAAACGCACGCCTTACAAGGCGGCCAGGGGGCGGCGGGAGGCGGGAGGCGGGCGGCACTATACAAGCACGTACACAATTGCAGGAGATGTTCAAGGAGATAGCGCACAATGTGAGGGCGATAGCTATCTCCGCAGGTCAGAGGGTAATGATAAACTTATGTCCATATGAAGTCATCTTACGACATCGATATCGCGGACCTCCTCTTCCTCCTCCCACCCTCCCCACGATGCGGAGGAACAAAAGCCTCGTTATGGAGAGCTTAAGTACAAATACCAGCGTTTCTCGTTTACAGATAACAATTTTACGCTTATTGCCGTAGGTCATCATTTAGAATATACTATCATCATTTAGAATGTACATCGTTTTATGACACTAGAATGCTATATGACCCTCGTAGTAGATTACACATCTGCATGTTGAGGAGAGAGAGAGTGAGAGAGACGATTAAGTAATCAGTGGTCGTGGGAGTGCCCCGAGCCCCAGAGAGTCACTAGAGCGGTATCCTCACACACACACAAGAATGGCACAACACGCCGCGCGAGAGCTACGAGTGTTCGTTACGGCAGTCGGAAGGTCGACGCACTAAATAGTGCTAAATTTTGCCATCCCGTAACCGAATAGTGTCCTGCGTCCCCCTTTCACACTGTTGTTCATCTCGAACGCTTCACGTGTTATATTACTAAACTGTCAAGTCACAGTTACTCATTTCAGTGCCGTACATCTATATCCCCTTTCTCCGCCTGCAGTAGCATGTGGTAGCTACACCCCGTAGAGCTCGGCGCTCGGCGCTCGGCGCTATGCGACCAACAAATATTTGCTTTCAGATACAACACCAAGATGAAGATGTCATCCTACAATTTCAGTAACCCACACTTCCGCCGCGTCTCCACAGATAATGAAACGGGAGTAGATAAGCCGCGCCGCGCCGCGCCGCTATCACCATCGCTATATCGCGGTGTCGTCGCGTACTTCATCGCTCGCTTATCACCGACAAATCAGTGCCACATACGCTGATACTGCACGGAGATAACGAATAGCTATCTACAAGAACTGAGCAATATTCCCAACGAAGTTTGGATTGTTCAATAAATTACCAAAATGTCACATAAAAAATTGAATAATAGTTGTTTAATTGCGTGGTCGGGTATCAATCATTCATCACACACAATGATGTGGAACACTGGACGCAACATTGCGCACGCGCATACAGATGCAATTGAACACATTTGCACGAATTCGGTATTATACAATGTTAGTGTGCTATCTTAGCGATTACTTTCACTGATATCGGAGCTCTATCTCACTCGTAATCGTCAAATTCTATTTATTTATCATCCATTTGGTGTGTACTTAGTAGGTACACACGGAAAACAAAACTTGAATTAAAAATACTAAACTATTATTAAATTAAATTTAAAAATTGTAATTAATTTAATCTTTCATTTACATATAAAGGAAATTAAATATGTATGTCCGTATGTCGAACTCGCTATACTTTAGGTGCCTCGAGCTGAGAGCTACTCGGCGGGTAATTCATTCTGTATATGTTTATGTACATGACTGGTTTGTAATTTGGGTTAGATGTATTAATTAAGCAACAATTGTTAAAAACTTCATTATATAATTTTATTTATATAAGTTTGGTAAGTGACCGCGGGGAGCTGCACTTACAAGATATGGCCGATTTATAACAAAATAAAAAAAAACTCAAGTGCGGGTCGGATTCGCCCAACGAGGAGTCCGTACCAATTTTTAGAATTTCAGGTTAATGGAAAATACAACTTATATTGACAAACTGAAGTTTGTAAGTGTTTGCATTACTTTTGTATGAAAGGAAGTATAAAAGATGTATGAGTGCTCGTATCACTTTATTGCGTTGACATAGAAGCTTGATTTTATCTGTGATTTCATGGAGTGAATGAATGTTTAATACTATCTTCAGCTTGATACTTTTACAAGTACTCGAGATAAATGGACGGACAAACGGACAAAGACTACAAAGTAATCCAATTACACCTTTTGAGGCAATCCTAAAAATAATATTTGTGATTCCCCAAATATTGTAAATTGCGAACAAATTCGTAGAAGTTTGAGTATAATACGAGGTCGGCCACTAAATATTTTAATGAAATTGGCATAACACAGGTGGGTTATATAATTAAATCGTTTATTTTTAACTTAGTTAGTTGTATATAATGCACGAATAGTTCAGGCACTGACTGACCTGTGTGGCGCTGAGTGGCGAGCCCTAGCGCTGCAGCGCCGCCGCGCCGCGGTGCACGTGTACTGGGCCACTAATTGAATATATTAAATCGTATTTGTTGCTATAACCGCGTGTAATTATTGGGACTGTCGACTGGGAAAGCTGCTTCAAAGTAATTCGTTAACAGATATTACATTTGGGAGACCATGTCACGTTATATTTTTGTTTAAGAAGTGTAGAGTACATTATATTCTCTATTATAACTACTAAATCATCTAATAAAGCCATTAAAAACTTTCATTCATAACAACAAGTACTTAAATATAAAGCATACACCCCGGTATGAGAGAACCTAGCTGCGGCCCTATGTTGCAGGACACCTGTATACTAGCGGAATTCATTTAAAGTAATTCAACACTACTACCTCTATAACTTGAATAGATAACATGATTTTCATCGGAAAATGAATTTCTGAATGACGTTATAATTTATGTTGAGGGCTTTTAAGATGTTGAAAGCTGCTTGTTTATTACTTCGTTGACATTATAAAACTTCCCGAGAAAGTAGACCAGCCGGCACAAAGGAGGCCTTTGCGTTTTAGATAATTTTAAAATTATTATAGACAGTTACTTTTTGAGAAGTTAACTTTACTTTTTCCATTTTTATTACAAAACTGCAGAATTTTAACTCCTTTTAATTATTTTAATTTATTTGTTAACAAATTAACTTGTTAAAAGTACTTATTTACACTACAATCGGGCCCTTGTTTGAGTTTCCCTTCATCCTAGTTTCAAAGTAGGTTGAGAATAGATTTGGGCAATGGAAGAACACCGATCGATCGCGAGGTTATCTCATCGGACAGCGAATTATTATTTCATCCACTAACGAGATAGTGGATGAAATTTGTAACTATACATGGGAAACAGTTACATAGTTATTGAATTTTAATACATCATTCTTATTTATCTATATGAATTTCATATTGCGAATGTGAGCTTTCATAAATAACTAGCGGCCCACTCGCGGCTTCGCCCGCACTCCTTATACCCACGCCTATAACTCTTTTATTGATTGAAAGATTGATTATATTATTTATACATTCAATCATCTTTCACAATTCTAAGAAACACTTGACATTCGTGACACACTGACGAGACGAAGTGCAGCACGTTCACTTTACTTATGTTTTATAAATAAATACCACATACATTCAGTTATATATGTATGCCAAATCTTTGATCTGCCCATCGGTGATTAAAAGAAGCGAGGTGAGTGATAAGGCGCAGTGACACGCCCCCTCCCTCCGCTCCCCACTCCGCGCCGTTTGCCGCATATATCGCCGTTATCAGTGTTTCAAAAGACAAAATTTTTTTTTTTACTAATTAAATGAAACAATACAATCCTTGGTATTCATTATACAGCATACGATGTTGTAGCAAAATGTGTTATTACATATAATATAAACAAAAATAATTTTTATAATTATATAGGTACACAATTAAATTTTATACATATAAGAAGTTTTATAGTCATTAGGAGTTAACTCGCAAGGACATTGTTGACAGGAGGCAGGCGTCATTATACGTGTAAGTCGGAATCGCTATTAACCAACATAAGTGACGGTCGGAGCACGTCGCGAGGACCAGGCCGGTACTTGCTGTAAATGCCTGCCGTCACGGAAACCTACGCGCTCTGTGAGTTCTGACTCGTGGCTCCCGGTGTCCACGGGGTACGTCAGTTGCGAGACGAGGAATCTCAATAAACATGTAAGCACAGCGGAGAGCAGCGATCGATACGTAAGCCGGAGCCGGCGCCGGCGCAGGTGTTGCGACACTTCATGTCCGTAACAATCTTGTCCTTTACTTACTACTACTACTACTACTATAGCACACTAACTAGCAAACAGCGTAAACAATATAATATATACAAAAACACGTTATTTCACCGGGAACTCCAGAAGCCAGCATTCTCCATGATATGTAATTAAAGTAGAGTAGTTTCATCGTGATTTAGCAGAAACTAATGACAGGTGTACCACCTGTTTGTATTTTTTTGCGGAATTAAACCTCTCAAATTTCCACTGGCAGGTCAATGAACCCGAACTGTTCGTCTTTGTTCATATCGTAACTGACGTCGATCTCTTCACATCTCATACAAGTGTGAGGCAGAGACTCGAACTGATATCGTGACTGTGGACGCTGCAGATGGAGCGCGAGTAGTCGCGTCGTCAGGTTTATTTATAATTTTACTAAAATTTTAGCCGAGGTCATTGTTTCACGCGTTTCAGGAGTCGCCGCACTCGGCAGTCGTTACGCAACGACGCGCGCCTCGCTTGTATTGTGTTACACCCTATATAACACACTGCACTGCATTATGCAGACGGACACCGACGTCTCTGGCGTCACTGGCGTCACTGGCGTCACTGGCAGGCGTGGTCCTCGCGTAAAAACACTAACACTATAAAAATACTTTTTCATATTCATGATGCACGGCTGCGGGAGTGCTGAATGATTCTTGGTTCTATGTCATATAAAATGTCAGTCCGCGCCGGATAATTACGATACACCGTTAATTAATTCTTTTGTCCCGTCACACTGAATATAGGACTTCATTCTATTCATAATGTTGACAAAAAAATAGTTTGTTTACAGTAACGCACATACAGCGCAGTACCAAATGAAATATACTCGTAGCTACTTGTCATCTTACAAAACGTTGGTATAAAAAAATTGAACTCAATTAAGTATTAGTCACAAGCACGACCGACGCTACAAATTTAAGTTCAATCTAAACTTGAAATGGCCTACGCAAAAAACTAGGCACTACGCGCAAATAATTTATCCGACGCGAAAAAAATAGGCACGAATAGACGCGAGGAACCTGTTTTGTTATTCAAACGGACACCGACTCTAGTATTGGGTTGGTGGATTATTTGAATAATTACTCATTAGTGTAATATTTGTACTCGTCACATTACTCATTCAATATCAGAGGGTATGTAGAGCGGATCTAGTGGCAAGACATTGTGTATTCTCCACTTTCCACCAAATATTTGAGACATTGCGTGTTAAAAGGTTGAAGCCAAGGCCCTAATTCAAAGTGAATTGAAAAAAAATTAAATATAATCAATTATCGATAGAGGGGTTCGAACCCACAACCGTCACGTTTAGAATCAGAGGCCACTGCGCCACGTGCTGGAGTACATCACTGAGTTGGTATCGAAGTTGACCTCGTGTCCGTGGCCCGCACTTTACGTAGGTATCCCGACTCGCGAAAATACGACCAAATATTGACATACTTGTCATTTTACGCTGAATACATTCAAAGTAAGTTTTTGCGACATTAGTCACTTACTTGCAAAGAAGCAGCACTCGGATTCGATTCTTGCGCGACGCAATAAATATACAATGTCGAGAATTAATTAAAGAAAACACCACATTATGTACTACTCGCACGTACGTATATAATTGACGTACGTATTTATATAACATTCCAGGTAAATATGCAAATCGTGTTTTTATATTTAAATAAATGTCGAATACAGCAACACGTGGGCCGTAGCAGCCTTGACGGTAGTAGACGTGAAGTCCGTCTGTGTCACCGTCCACCGGCGCGGGCGCAGCGCTCATTTAACATAACATATCGTCAAACCTGATTGTTAAAGCATTTAACACGCGACCTTCTTACCGCGGGTAGAGGCTGATCACCGCTAATGACCTCGACCTAGAAAACGTTTCAGTTTCATGTTTTCAATATCCCCTTCCCAAAAATAATACCGAGCAAAACTTTAAATTTACTTTATTTAGTAATTTAACACTTCAGTACCTACTCAGTTTAAGTAACACCGGAAGCTGGGCGGATTATTGTTTGATTCACCGATATTGAGACAAAAAATAATGTAATGACAATCTTCAATTCCCCTTTCCACATGTACATAATATCATACTATAGAGGTATTTATTTGTGTCCCTGTAGGACGAGAGTGCAGGAGAGATGCATCATTATGCAGACGACGACGTGTAGACAAGCAAGTATTTCTTGTCGTTTGCGAATAAAAAATTAAAAATCTCAATTAATTCCAAATATTGGCAAGTTGTTTCGATAAGAACTCGAACTTCGAAGCTCCTAAAAAGGCACTGTTAATGAAACATTTTCGCAGTATCAGTGCGCACGCGCACGCGCACGCGTTCCAGGCCTGCTCTTAAATTAGCTATTACCGGTCGCATATTTTATTAAATTGTGCTGTAAATATAATTTAGAGTAAGCCTTAGCCTTCGCTAATTAGTCAAACAAACAAGTTGACACCGCGAACCCGTCAGCCACTTTAACAATCAACTGTCGACAATGACCTGACAGACGCCGGTCTCGTGAACTACCTGCAGTATAATATGTATAGAGCAGATTATATTGAATGTTTGACGACTGGTCTCTACCAAACACGTGAGCACCTTCGTTTGAATACGAGATTATAGATCTTAAATTTAAATGATACATTGTAATCTCACTTTTAATAAAATATGTAAATGTTGAGTAATTCGGCATTACATGTTACAAAGTCATCATGCAATACTTATTAACAATAAGCAAGCCGCACTACTGATACGAGACAGCGTACAAAAACTAATGTTGCCACGTCACGTTACGTTACGTTATGTTATCTCACTATGAAAGTATATTCCTTAACTTTCCTTGATTCATTAAAAACTTTTCACAACTTGCAGGTGAGAAAGTGTGACCCGCCACGCTCGACCACATAGCATCTATCACATAGCAAATATCACTTATTTTATTACTGATATTATTTATCTCTTAACGCCAGCTCACCTGTTTCTCCGAGAACCACTGATCGTTTCAGCGATTATTGTAATTGACTGTTTAATTAGTGTCCCCGAGTGAAGTGCAGCTGATCTACAAATCTTTATTATTTCCAACCTCTGCTCGCAAGGTTTATGCCGTAATCACTCTCTCGCGCATTTCATTGATAAGAAATCTAAATGTACGCAATGTGTTATACTAGTAGGAGGCGTACAGCGTACAGCCTTCGTCGTACACGCAAATCATAAAATGCGCTAATTGGAATTTCGACGTTACAATTCACGACTCTCACTTCGCTCGGCGCGTTCACCGATACCATTTATTAATTTAAAATCAAAAACAAGTTAAAAATAATCCGAAGCGAGAGCGACGCGACACGCGTGTCTATTAACAAAATATAATATTTAATAACGAAGATTAGTATTTGCGGCATATTGTATCTTCCACTGATACAAAGTTAGTTCATCCAGTAGAGGTGCTGTGCCAAACGTATGACACAGAGCGGTGCTTTCACACCGACTCTTAGTACTTAGCAAACTAACTTGTATGTATGTGCGTCCGCGGGAGGCAGGAGGCGCGGAGAGGCGCAGAGAGTCCAGGAGGAGAGGCCGACCGCGACCGCGACGCCGCACGGTCTCACTTTCTCGTATCGGATCACTGCGGTTCGTAACTCTAACCCACCACTCTATCTCGGCACATTCATATTAATAACATTTCCCTGATCTGAAACACACACACACACACTCACTCACGCCGCACCACCAACTATTATATAATTCTAATTATATTACCAAGTCATTTGTAAAGAAACTAAATGCACGGTCGGAGAGTAGACCCTCGAGGTGCACTCGAAGTACTCTGTAGAGTACCTTCAGAATATTGACTGTCGCCATGTGACATGTCGCCGTGCAAAACTTTTTTGGCGAACTTTTCGACCGCGTGCTTTGAAATGTAGAGAGCGAGATTTTCATGCACTTTTCCCCGACAAGGCCGCCGACGAGAGGGAGGCTCCCATCCGCTTGCGAGGAAATATATAAAGGTGGCAAATAATGTAATGATTACAGAGATATAATATTTAGTGGTGCGTTACACTTTTCCCGATAGCGACGTGCGTATGCGAGAGAGACATAACGCGGCCGTCCCGGGCCGGTGCTCGCGCGGTACTGACGGCGCTGACGGCCAGCGCCAGCCGCGCCGTACACGTCAAGGTGCAGCAGTGGCAGACTATGGCCGAGATGAAAGCCTAGGTCCTACGACACACGAACCAGCAGTACATATATGCAAAACATATTTCTAAAGGTTCTTCAAAGTACAAGTAAATATATAAGATGACAATGCGATAAAAACTGAATGCTAATCAAATAGGATGGAAACTTAAAATATATTATAAAGTATTAATTTATTTGCTTTTGGATTTTTCACGTTATTTCCTGTAAACCTAAAACCTAGTCTCTACGTTTTTAGCACAAGTTTGCAAATATTTTCTTATTTCCTGTTTGGCTAAAAGTTCTCATTCTAATGATCATTTTCTAGAACAAAATAAAATTTGAAGCTCTTTACTTTAATTTTTTAAAATTTAACTTTAAAAATAAGTACCAATTAAATATAAATCATCAATATGGCACTGGTAATCTACCCCATTTTTCGGCGACTTATGGAGGCATTGCCTCAACGCCAACAACCTTGAATGTTGGCGTTTACAATTACAGTTTGTGCTCCTGCGCCACGACTGGCCTCTACAAAATTTCAATAATTTAACTCAAACTGTTATTGATGTGTTAACGTTTAAGAACTGAAGCTTTTGTAGCTCATTCTGTGTGAATGCACACAAGCACAAACACCTAACCCACTTGTAGGTGACCTAGAAACTTGATATTGAAGCGTAAACTATACATAATATATGCAAAAGAAGTCTGAAAAATTATCATTACTTTTTACAATTTCTTCATAGAAATAAAAAAGTAACAAAGTAACGATTAATAGTAAAAATTTCCTTACAAAATTGAGATATCTCATAAAGAAAAAAGAATTCGAAAGACGTATAATGTTTAACTTGGCTATTTTTTTCACATTTATGTTTTTGATGGGAAGTGTCTAAAAATATGTATCTTAACTTATCTCAGCTGCACACTTTATTCCTATCGTGGGAGTCAGAGAGATCGGAGCGCCAAACGCTACGGTCTCTACGTACCTCTTTCATTTGCCTCGACCACCGTCATCAACCTCTTCATACATGCCCTCAGGGGTCCTCATGCTTCGTACGTTCATACGTCTCTTCATTGCGGATTCGATCAGCTAAGCTAACTTCGCATATCCTACGAAGAGATCACATCTCCACGGCATTCACCTTACGCTATCATCATATATAACACCGATATCAACACTGTGCTGACGTTTCGCTTTATGCAGCGCAATGCAGCTTATGCAGCGCAGCAATGGAGGTTCCACGAGCGTTTCTCCGGCTACAATACGCCTGTAGTACACACATATCCCGCATCCGGCAGGTTTCAACACATATTCAAGCGAGTCTGCTAAAAGCGGCGCACGTGTATTCATTAATTATTTAAAGTCATGTACGAGTATATTTAAGTACAATAAAACAATAACATTAAGGCTATTGCCCGTACAGATCTCCAAGGTTGGTTCCCAAGAAGCTGGAACCCCAGTCCCGGTATATAAGGTAGTATTGAACAGAATGCTGTCCATCGGAACTCAATTAGCGACTGCCTCGTTACATTTGTGAGAAGCACTTTTGACATCTAATATCATTCACAAGTCATTTTCGACTCCGTTTTTGGTTTTGACTTAAACTTACACACAAGTAGTGTGTACTTACAGTTATCGCCTCTACGAGTATCTCCGCTGGCGTAACTTATGTTTATTTCATTGTATGGAGATATCGACTCTCGGCAGTTTCTCACTCTGTGCTGTTTTTGTGCGTCCATCCTCGTTAACATAAAAAACACTAAGTACTGGAGTACTCAACGTTTGCTCTCTATTTACATTGGCTCTATTGCTATTTTACGTGTTTTTTCTATAAAAAGTGTCGGAACATTGATTAATTCCGGAAAAATAGTAGACAATAATTAATATAAAACAACATAAACTAAAAAAATCACTAAATATGACCATAACGTATACGTCATAACGTATACGTCATAACGTATACACGAAGCTGACTGTGAACAATTTGATGAAAGCAGTTAATAAAACTAAACTAAATAAAGATAAAATATTCATTTTGCAATAGGAAACGTATGTTAAGAACAGTTGTAGTGCTTCCGGGGTTCTTCATCATAGCTCCTCCGTGTCACTCGAGGTCGACCGACGGCAGTGATCTCTAGTATATATATATATTGGGAGGCAATTATAAGTAACTATGTATACCTATACCGATAAACTTTAGTGGGAAAGCGAGACGGCGATGGGAAGAAAGTAGGGCCGTTTGGGTTTGTTTGACGAAACCACCGAGGTCTGCTGAGGTTTGCTCTCTAGCGTTTTAGGGAAAGAGAACCTATTTATGATGAACTCCTTCTTCAATATGTGTGTCAGGAAGACCGACAGCCGATGTGGAAGAAAGGTCTCGACAAAAGGAGTACAGGCCGCACTCCAATCAGGTGGACCAACGACCTAAGGAAGACAGCGGGAATCCGCTGAATTCAAAAGGCGTATTACCGGAGGGAGTGGCGAGCATTAGGGAAGGCCTATGTCTAGCGGTGGTCTACGAAAGGCTGATGGAAGGATGGATGGATGGATACCTTTAAAAACAGATCTCATCTCAAGCTGATCTCACGTTCCTGTTTTGAAGGACAAATATTGAATTTATATCAGCGGTACTGCTTCATAGTAGCAATCCATAAAATGCAAGAAAAATGCAATGAAAATAGCTTAAATAAGCTCTTCGGGAAGTATCAACATCCGTAATTTGTCTCATTTTCTTTCTTTATCAAGTCTTATAAATATATTTTATAAGCACACATATAATAACAATAATAAACCCGCAGGGCACCTTGTGAGGAGCTGTTGGGGAGTGGCGACCCCACGGACCATAGTTCTCCGGAGGAGAATTGTAATATATTCTTCGCCTCTAGCTTGCCCTTATTGGCCGGCAGAGTGGAGCAAGAATCGAGAGTTGCCTATCTAGTGGGAACCGGCCACTGTCTGCCAACCATTCAATTTAAGACAACTGTAAAGGTGAACGTCCGTTTGTCTCACTTTATAAGCCAGTAGCCAGTCCATCTAAATTCCATTTCATAGTCCTAGCTTAGATTTCCACATTTTCCATAGTTCCAGTCCATCCTGGGCAATTACCTGTGGTTCTCTAAGGGGCCTCTACTTATTGGACTTGTGTCCAACCTGAGAATTATGAAAGAAACCATAATAACAATCAAGCCCATTATTTCACAGCACTATATTTACATACTCGTATTAATTGATATTAGTCTTATATTGATGTTAATATGAAATATTTCATATAATGCTATTGTTAGTACTTTTAGTTCTTGGATGAGAGACTCTATTTTTGGCTGCAGACGTCCAATTTATTCCCTCAATTTCTACAGCAGCACTTAAGGCTGGTATGTTTCCGAATTTCACGGTCCAGCGTTGGTCAGAGTAGCTGCCCATTGCCACACAAGCTTTAGGGCTTGAGGTAACGCGTCCATTACTTTAGTACTACTTCAAATGACTTCGTTTCTTGTTTTCTGTATTTTTCTCATTTTTAATATTTCTTTTCATAGCTCGTTGCGTTACCTGAATTTTTTGTTTCAGTTTTTGCGTAAAAAGTCCACGTTTGGCTAGCGTACAGCAAGCAAGATACATAGACAAAAGACAAATTACAATTACAGTTTTATTTACACCCTTTCAAAATTTCCTTGAGGGACCAAAACTTCTTCCAAGTTATTTTTAATCTGCTTTATATTTCTTTGCAGCACATATATAATGCAGGTAATGCCATCTATGGGGAAAAAAGTATTCTAATAATATTTTTTCTACCATCATCGTATCAAACAAGAAAAATATATTGTATTTAATTTAAATTAACGTAAACGATTGAAACAGGTGGATTACATTTTAAAAAATGTATTTGATTAGTACATACGGCATTTCAGATTTTATATTTTCAGAATCATTTGAAATAGTTCATAAAAGATAGGATAAAAATTACATCACGGTTTATTACCAAGTTTTATAAGAAAAAATATTTTTTATCATTGCAGTTTTATTATACGACATTTAAAATATAGCAAATATCGTTACTAGTGCTGCCCTCTTACCACGTTTTTGTATTCTTAACACAAAATAATCTTTTTTCTTTTATATCCATTAGCTAGTGGAATTAAAACTTGAATTATTTTAACTATTACAAGGATTTTTTTTATTTTGAAACAAACTCCAAAATATATTAGTAAAGGGTTTTATACTAATTTATTTAATTTATTTTGTTGAATTAAATTATTAATATTTTTTTATAACATTCTTTTAATATCATAAATGCTAATAAAGAATATTATATTTTACCATTTTATAAAGAAGTATGTATATACAGATACATGTAAATATTTTTTATCTGTGTCAAGTAACTGGTTGTTCGTAGTATGGATGCCCGATGTTAAAAAAACATTAATGTTGAAATCGATGTCAACATCGAAACTAAAGCATCAACGTTCAATAAAAATCGAAAAGTCATCATCGATGTTAGCCAATAAATAAAAAAACTGGACAAGGGCGAGTAAGGCAAGAACCAAGAGTTCCGTACAAAGGTTGGACGTCTTTAGCTCTTTATGAAATTCAAGTTTAAGAACTAGTGGCTTTAATACCACAGTTTGTTTTTTAGGGCTATTATTTTTTAGGATTCAATCATAATTGTATAATTTTCACATTTTTTCTGATTAACTAACAGTAGATGCTAGCTGCCAAATTTTATAACTCTAGGTTAACTGAAAGTATCCTATAAAATTTTTTTCTAGTGTCGAAATACGCGTTTTTGCTTTAGAAATGCCTGGCTAAAACGTATTAATACATTTTCTTTAAAGATATATCTAAAGAAGAATAAAAGAATAAATGTAGAAAAACGTTTTTTGCCGGTAATTAGGGGGCTATAACATCTAAGATCTAAGTATATGATTTGAATTTCAACTCGATCTCACCAAGCGTTCTTGAGATATATGCTTTTCCCAGACAGATACACAATTGTCCAACCGGACAACTTAGTGATCTTATAAGGGCCTTTTTTTCTTAAAATGTTCAGAATCATAACAATGACATTATCACACGATATTTTAATTTAAGAAAAAAAAACCATTTTATTGAAAAGCATTAGAGCGTAAAACATATTATAAGTCTCAATACTTTTCGTCAATTTGACTCTAAAAATAATAAATATTAAAATATACACGATTAAATATCGATGTGTCCTGCTGATAACGATGTTACGATGCCGAAAATCGTTGATCATCAGGCATCACTAGTCTGTGGTGAGTACGTTGGCAGTTGGCAGTTCGCGCAGAGAGAGCGCCGCTACAAGTACAACTTGAACGAATAAATAACTGATATAATCATAGTCGTAACTCAAAAGTCATAACCTTGTTATTTAAAACGTGTGTGGACATCAGATTTTTGTATTATGTATTCATTCATATGAATGAATATAAGAAGTTTAATTATTGTTAACACATATTAGACTTGATTAATGCTTAGAACTATTTTTAATATATATACAGTTAGTCATAGCATTTCTCGTCATAACAAATTTAATTTATTTAATCGACCTGTATCTACCATTTTTCAAATTATGAAGGTTAGTGTAATATCATATTTCTAAACATGACATTGGCGAAGTGATCAGTGTTCAGCTGGTATGCTGAACGCTCGTGACTATATAAACTAAAAACTGAACGGAAATATCAAATATATTATTTCATAAAAGAAACGATCATAAAAACGTTATTTTAGTAGTTGCATATGTAAGATATTAATAATTTATTTGTGATTAAATCTTTACAAATAATGTATATAAGGTAAAAAAGATGAAATAAACTAATCGTATATATTGTGATATGGAATTAAAGAAGAATATCTCGGTTTTCATTTTCAGATTGGAACACACGATGGCACATTTCACTGTGATGAAGTGCTTGCTTGTTTTATGCTCAAACTCCTGCCGGAGTACAAAGATGCTGAGATTATTAGAACAAGAGATGCGCATAAACTCAATGAGTGCGACATAGTGGTTGATGTGGGAGGAGAATTTAATCACGAAAAGAAACTTTATGATCATCATCAACGAAGTTTTACTGAAACTTTGAGCTCTCTGCGCCCTGACCTTGGGGATAAATATAAAATTAGGTTGGTTCATTATAACAGAATTGAGTAATTTAAAATAAACGTTCATTATGAAATAAATACAGTTCATTTGTCTGCAGAATAGTCTCTTATAACAATGACATCTCTATGTAGCTATCAGGTCTGTTAGTTTGTTTGTCTATGACTATTCCCAGTTCATTCTTAGAACCTATTTCTATGGAGAAAAATTATTTTCTTGCTTATTATATAATTTTTTATATGCAATCTATTATTGAATATTTGCTGTTATGGTAATAACTAATCTCCTTAATGTGTTCTCAGTACAGTATGTGATATTGGGGTTATTAAAAAACTGACATCAGCTGCTGTGACTTTACCACACTTACTTTAGTCGCCTCTTACGACACCGACAGTACCAGGGTGATCCTATTCTAAGCCGGGACCACACGGCTGACTTCACCAGAGCGAAGAAATTATAACATAAATAAATATTTTCTTTCCTCGAGTGGGAATCGAACCTGCAACCAGTCGATTTGCAGCACAATTTGTACCACTGCGCCACAACCAGCCTCAAAAGACCAGCCTCAGTGAGAAGACATGAAAATATTATTAAATATTTAATTTCCCTTAGTGGGGATTGAATCCACAACAAGTTGTGCTTATTGTCACACTTGTGTTCCATGTGTTGTGTTCCATTCTTGTGCCATGAGCTGCCTCAAGTGTACATACTTTTAACCATTAAAAATTTCTGTTTTCAGACTAAGTTCAGCCGGTCTTGTCTACACATACTATGGAGAAGATATTATTAAACTAGTAGCTCAAGACAAACTATTGTCTTCTCAACACTTAAACATAGTTTACAAAAAAGTTTATGAACACTTAGTAGAAGAGATAGATGCTATTGACAATGGAGTCCCTATGACTGATGAGGAACCGAGATACAAGATCCGCTCACACCTCAGTTCTAGAGTACAGAGATTAAATCCCACTTGGAACTCTGAGAAGACCATACATATTGATGTTCTTTTTGAAAAAGCTATGTCAGTAGTTAGCAAAGAATTTCTTCATACTGTAGACTATTTTATATCAGTCTGGTTGCCAGCCCGGAACCATGTGCAATTGGCTGTAGAAAAAAGATTTTCTATTCACGAATCTGGTAAAATTTTAAAGTTTGAATGTGGAGGACTGCCGTGGAAGGAGCATTTGTTTGATATAGAAGAAGGTCTAGGAATACAAAATGAAATTAAATACATATTGTTTGAAGATAAATCATGGAGGGTTCAAGCTGTCCCCGTTAGTCCTACCAGTTTTGTTTTGCGGTGAGAACAATTCTCACTTTCATTACACTTAGTAATTGAATATGAGTTTTATTTTTATAGTAAAGGACACGCCAAACGTTCGGGTCACCTGATGGTAAGTGATCACCGCCGCCCACGACCCCATGCAACACCAGAGGAGCTACAGGTGCGTTGCCGGCCTTTAAAGTGGAAATGTATGGTGCCGGGGCCCAGCATTACATAATGTGAAACGCAGTGGCAAGAGCCACTACTTCACGCTGGTTTTAAATGCCGGGAGTAGTATTAATCTGGTCGAGTCTGCCCATGCGTGTTGCCATTACTGGCGACGTGACTCTACCACACGTACTTTAGTTGTCTCTTACATCGCCGACAGTACCAGAGTGATCCTATTCTAGGCCGGGTAACAAAATGAGCAGTACTATACTTTTTTAAGTTTATCAAGTCTTTACTTAAAATTAAATTATAAATTAAATTTATACAACATATAACTGGCCATTGTTGTGTAGTGATTAACTAAATGCAAATTATTTTCATTTCCTCATTCCTCAATATTGGACATGTCTTGACTTGTCCAATATTGTGTGAGATATATTTATACTTAATCACAAAAAATTCGCAGGACACCTCTAAAAAGTGAGTGGTGTGGTCTCCGCGATGAACAGCTGAGTAAGGTGTCGGGGATAGATGGCTGTGTGTTCTGTCACAGCACCGGATTTATAGGAGGGAACAACTCGTATGAGGGGGCTCGGGATATGGCAGTGCAGAGCTTACTCGCATAATAAATGTCCTATATAAATATAATGTTTTTATTTGTTCCTTCCAAATAATTTTGTATATTTTTGTACCTTTTTTAATTGCCATCTTACAATCGGTTCATAAATAAAATGTATATATTAATATCAATTAGTCAAGAGGCTGTCGTGGCACAGTTACACAAGGGTGCCGCCCGTAAACGCGGCGGTTGTGGGTTCGATTCACACTCTAGGAAGTGAAATATTTCTGTATGTTTATTTATTTCCATTTTTCTTCGCTCTGGTGTCGAGGCAGAGCGCGGCGTTGAGTTCTGGCACTTAACACGCAATGCCTCTAGATTTCTCCAGAAAGTGGGGAACTTGACATCGAGGTTCCCTCTGCCTACCCTACTGTGTGCGGGATACAGTGTCAAGCTGAAAAGTACTAGTAGTAGTAGTTATTAATAATTTTGTAGATTTTTCAATCATCTCTACTAATAAAGGTATTGTTTTCAAATTTTGTCTTCGAAACCGTCGTGGAGGAGTGAGACGGCGCCTGTGTCACATGTCGATCCCCAATCGGGTGAATGATCAAACTATTATACATATTTTCATTTCCCTGCCCCGGTAGACAACATAAGCAGTGGAGTTGCCGAGAATTGAGATGGTTGTTGATGACCTTTGATGGTTCTTGTAACCGCCGTCGTGGCTGAACCAACGGTAGACGTCCATTAACGCGATAACTAATGGCATTTTCCACTGGTGAGGGCCCAGTATTACACTAAATTAAGTACCTGGTAACTACATAAGTGGTTATTGAGTTGAGCGAAGTGAAGCGAAGATCTTAGTGGTCAAAAGTGTTTCGTTTTTGCAGGAACGTTGTGGACGATACGTGATCTTAGCGAAGTCGTTTGGTGATCATTTTAATTTTGTAATTATAGTCGGAATATTGTATTTGAGTGCGGACGAAACAGAATTTTCGCAAAATTTTGCGCAACATAGCTTCGCTCAGCTCCATGCATCGCGCGCCACATGTGGCGGATTCTAGTATGTATACTAATTTAAAAGATCTGAAAGTAAAAAGTAGTACATAAACGCACAGCTAAGTTGTGATATAATATATGTATGAATTGTAAAAAAATGTTTTAATAATACTCGAAAAACATTTAATTTTCAGACGCTTATATAGGTAAAACCAAATAATGATAATTTAGTGATAATACTTAAATTTGTTAAGCTTCAATTTTCCATTATTCTTTTTTCGACCGATGTTAAATTAAATTGGTTGTCTGTACAGCCGGTTTACGACTTTAGGACCTATGCTTCTATCAATACTTATATACATTTGAAAACTATTTAGAAACACAAAATGTATTGATATTCACGTGTTCATGTAATAAATGAAAATATTAAATGTTATTACAGACATATCTGTACGACTAGAAATTGTTTGCTTAACGAAAATGAGAAAAATTAAAAATATATATATTAATGTAATTAATAAGCCCGAGTGTGTAGTCACCTTACCAGTACTCTTTTTTGTCTTTCATAAAATTGTAATTTGAGAAAAACTCAATAGAGACAATTTCCAAAGACAGAGTTCTACAGATGTCGCTACGTGCGAGTTATTTGTCATTTGTTTTTGGTGTTGGTTAATAAAAGAGCAATATGTCTCAATAATAAGATACTTGTAAATAAAATTACATAACTGTGAATTTCTGAAAATAAAAAAATAAGGCTTACATTACAATTTAATTCCTTGTAGGTAGTTTAAATTATATTTTTATATAATAATATACATTGGATAAAATGGATAATAAATAGATGAAGATATTTGTTTTTAACAGCTTTACAGAATTTATAAATTATGAAATAGTCAAGGAGGGATTTACACTGTTTCTAATTTATA
>JBAIZZ010000148.1:0-71766 GCA_037355905.1 Heliconius aoede
ATATATATATTGAAAAGGTCCAAGAAATTGTATACGTATTTTCTGAAAAAAAAAACTTAAATATTTTAGTCTGGCGTTAACATTTTCAGTTAAGATATCCGAGTTTGACAGTTTAGAGGTGACGTAAACCTCAGCTACATGTGAAAACATTAAATAGATGACAATGTTTATGTTACGTTTGAAAAATATAGTAGAATTTATTAAAAACAAATGATAATGGCGTGGTGGTTTTAATATTTAGTTTCATACTACACGATATAACGATAAAAAAATGTATTTTTGCTACAATTAATGATTCTTAAATAGCGTTTGACATATGTTAGTGATATATTAACTTTTGTAATCATTATTTTATTGTTAATAATTTTACTAGAAAATCATGTACTAGATTAGTATTGTTTATACAACGGATATGGAAATATTTTTTTATACGAGAATAGAAGTACCTAAATAAAAAAAACATATGTGACTAGCGCAAGATGTTAATTCTATATTATGTAAATGTTATAAGGCAATGGCTAAAAAAACACTCATTACGCATAGAAACTTATTTTAATGTGATAACATTAAAATTATGGTAAAAAGTATGCTAAGTAGCCTTAAAGATTTATATTTCATAAATAATTTATAAATTAGAAACAATGTAAGTCCCTCCATGCCTATTTCATTTTACTTAAGTTTTGTGAACAAGTATTCCTTGTGTGTTTATAATTTATGAGTACTCTTTAAAGCTGTTAAATACAAATATGTCCACTTATTTATTATCCATTTTATCCAAATTATTATTTTATAAGAATATAATTTAAGGTAGTTACTTACAAGGAATTAAATGTATAATATACTTTGTAATATAAATCTTATATATTTTTTTTTGTTTTCAGAAATTAACAATTTATGTAATTTTTGTTACGAGGAGCAGTGGTCCTAGCACGAATGGGGAGTGTTCAAATATGTAAATGAAAGTACAAACATTAGCGTCACTGAGGTATGACAACTAAGTAGTCTTTTCTTATTTCTTCTTGCCTGTAATTGACTTACTTTTATGGAATATTAAAGACATCAATTATTAAAAAATATTTATTTTGTTTCAGATTTTCTATTAAAATAATGCCAATCAAGGATTTCTTACACCTTGTATTATTATATTAATAAAAATAATTTGCCTTAATACATGAAGAAAGGTATATACATTTTCTTTATACCCTATGATGATATAAAAATTTACAAAATCAAAAATGTTTTAATGAAACTACATCTTTATAAATTTATGAATTAATTTATTAGAATAAAATCCAGTTATTTTCAGTTCGCTGTAAATAGTGTTACAACAATATAATTTAAAAAAACAGCTTGCATTTAGTATTCTTTATTTACTACTTAAATGCTTTTTATTTACTTATTTGTATTTGTATGTAAGAATGAAATTATGATTCATCGAACAAGGAATATTGTCACATAATTATGTATTTCATTTTGTTTTGTATTTTCATGTATATTTTTGTAAAAAACTTTTAAGCTTTTGGTTTTGTATAGTACTGAGACATCTAGTTTATCTTTTATATCTCGAAATAAACTTTCAAAATATTGTTCTTTTATTTACCACAACTACAAACAAATGTCAAATAACTCGCGAGTAGCGACATCTGTAGAACTCTTTAGTCTTTGGAAATTGTCTCTATTGAGATTTGAGAGGTTGTAGAGGGTCGAATAAAAAGTGTTTATTGTTTATGCACCTACGCACGATTTCGTGACAGTGTAGATAAGATTATCTGTGCATCGATTACGTACAAACTTAATTGAAAATTAACATATTACTTGTACTTAATTATATTAATGAGGTTCCTATTATCCTGCACATTCTTGTGAAAGTCCTTGTTTTAATTCGATAAATTGTAATTTGTCAAAAACTTTTTTAAAATGTTATATTGTGTCATTTTTTTAATGTTTGTTGAAATAAAGCTTCAAACTAGGTCTTTTAATTAAATTGAACTGGCAAATAACTAGCTAGAGCGACATGTATAGAACTCTATAGTCTCTGGAAATCGTTTCTCTTGAAGCTGTATTGTGAAGGAGCTACGCACATATAACCTGTATGTTCGCTTACAACAACCTAATAACATTGTTACAATGCCTTTGTGTTTCTTATTTAACTCTGACATCATTTTAGTTTTGAATTTGTAAATTTGACATTTTCTAACCATCGTCTCTGGCCATGAATGTTTTTTTGCCTATAGTTGTTAATAAGTAACTATATTGCTTTAGAAATGCACAAATTCTCAAAGGTCTTTCTCTATTTACTCTATTTATTTCACAATTATCATAAGCGATCAACTCTAAATGATAATATCTTTATATAGTTGTATTTTTGCTCGAAAAATTTATTAATTAATAATTAAACAATAACAACAATGTTCTTGTTCGTTTATTTAATAAAAAAACAGGTAAAAAGAAAATGATAACGAACAAACAATACGACGAACTAACAAATTAGCATAAAAAAATTAAAAATTAATTTTCCCCGCCAGCTTGAGGTAAATTTTTTAATTTTATGCTAAAAATATAGCTGAAGATCAAAAAAATACCCCTAGTGTCGAATGATTGACAAAATAATATTATTATATTTAAAAAAAATCTGGATATGATTTAATATTACTTGTACTCAGTTTCTGTGAGTGTAACTAGATGGCGTTGAGTGATGAGACATTTAGCGCCACTATACATTTAATATTGTATTTGTTAAAACGTGAGGAGCACGTTGGTGGTGGCTGTCGGTACCTTGAATTGAATAAAAATATTGTACGGAAACTACTGCCATCTATGGCGTAAGGCGATAACTCGCCTACAAATAATTTATTTAATTAAGATAATGGTTTAGGGTTGATATAAATATAAACTAGATGTCACTAAAAACAATATAACGATAACTTATATTTTTGTTTCAAATTAAATAAAGAAAAAATAGTCAGCTTAAAAATAATTTATAAAATTAATATAATATAATTATTAAATTTCAAATTAAATATATATATACATACTTATTTCTTTGTATCCTATTTTATTTTTTTCGGATTTACAATACTATCGAAGCAAACTTGTAAAGTAAGCGGTAAGCCTTTAACAGCCTTGTCAATTTTTGATTATCAAGACAACTCTAGCAGTAGTTGAGCATATGAAGCAGCTCAGTCTATATTTTAAGGCCAGGTGATTCAAAAATATATCAGAGAACTACAGCAGCAAGTCAAATGGCGCTCAAGCAATTCAACATTGGGCGCCAGTAGATTAGTTGTCTTTAAAATGAAAATTTGGCATAAAACCGTAACGGGCCCAATTAGACAGCAATACTTCCAAATGATCTTCCGAAGGTTGCTGCGAGCTTTCAACTTCCGGGGCCATATTTATGACACATGCCTGATATAATTTAATAGCAATAACATGTTAGTAAATAAGTGATATTAATAGTCTATTTTTATTTTTTTTTTCTAGTAGACATTATCATTACATTATCATTTTTCTTGTTTTTTTGATGTTTTGGTTACTACTCCAAGAAGTCAACCTGATAGAGGGAGACTTTAATTATATTATATATTTAAAACTTTTATATAGACTTTAACTTACTTTTCACAAAATTATATTAAATTACAGATTTGTAATAACATTTTCTATAGGCCGGAAAGACTGAAGAATACTTAACTACATTTTTGTAGAAATATAGATAGTTTGGCAAAGATTAATAAATATGTTAATACAAAGAAAATACAATGTGAACGTACATTTATTAATATCCTTATTAAAAATTCAAAATCAAAATAAATGTTAAAAGTGTAGATAGAATACAGCTAGCACAATTAAAAATTATAATAATTTGATTACAGCCACGACTGTTTGGCTGTGCAAGGACAGCGTGGTGTTGAGTCGATGCGCCAACGCCGAGCAGGTCTACCACTCCGAAATCTGGCGGAAAATGGGGAAGTTTTGAAATAGAGATAGAGTGTGGAATAAGGTTAATAAGCTGTGAACTGTAACGTATTCTATTTAAGGAATGTTGATGAAAGTCACAAACTAAATCTAATAATATGCTGCAGCTGACATCTGTTATACATAAACATACATAAACGTCGAATTAACCTCTTTTTACATTCATTCTGATCAATAATACACATTAGTGAGTTAGTTATTTAGAGTTAATTTGTGTCAAGGGGGATTTTTGTTCCTATTTTTTTTAGTATTTAAAATTAATTTATATACGTATATTCCGATTATACGGTAAGTATATAATATATATTTGTAAGTTGGTAGTATATACTTGTAGACTCGAACAAAAGTAATAAATCTACATAGTGTGTAGTATATAGCAGTTAGTAAAAAAATCGAGTCATTCTATAGAATTCAATCATATCAAAAAGAAAAGAAATGATTCCAAACATTTAAAACACTTAAAATAATTGCGCGCTTCAATCGAGGGCTGTTGTCGATTTCGAAATCTGTAGCTCCATATGCCTATATACCTCCTCGTGTCGGAGTAATGCGCCGTTCAATGACGTCTGGTGAACTCCACAATATGAGAAGAACAATGCAGACCTATAATTGTAATTGACCTGTTCAAGATTATGAGCGTTTTGGTAGCTCAAGTTAAGCGTGCCTGCACAACAAACACGCGCAACAAATACTCTTCGTCTGGTTTACATAATTGCTCTTTCATTTTTAAGGCGTTAGAGGAACAATTTTAATCTTTTTAGATCATTCAGAGAATTATAAGATATCACTCTGTATGTTGCGTAAACAAAGAGTTCTTTATAATTTTCAAACATAGCAAATAGAATAAAAAATAATATAAGTTATAAGTACACAGTCTCCCCCGTCGCCCCTCCGTCTTCCCTCCGTCGCAGGTACCGTGAACAATGCGTCGATAAGCGGATAACACGAGCATTGGGCGCTGAGTGGTTAATGGGCCGTCCATTATCGCTCCCGGCCCCGCGCCCGCGCCCGCGCCCGCGCACTCTCCGGCTTACAGTCACGGCACGTCGTCACTATGGACATATTGCCCGCACTCTACGCTCTAGAATAAAGCTCAAAACCTACAAATATAGATAGATATATTGTCTTTGAGGTTAATTTAAAATCGTCCATGTTACAGCTGTTATACATCTATATACATAATAATTTAGCGGGAGAAGCCGCCCTGGTCCGCTAGTCCGCGAGAAGCGAGTTGCGAGTAGCGGTGGAGGAGGTAATGCGAAACCACTCAGCACGAGGGCACATCTCCAGCTTCGATTTTAAACAATGACGTCAAGAAATGGCATAAAATGTACATTAACGTGAGGTCGTTTAGCGCTCACGACACTTGACCCGCGCTATACGGTACGTCGACGGCGAACAGACCGACTAACGCCGCCACCGCTTAAAATGACTAAAATGTTTAAAATCCTTTCTGTTTTTAATTACTTAATATGCAATATGTGTACGTATATTTTAAATTTAATTTAAACAGTTTATAATGAAAATAAGAAAAAACACCTACTATCATTAGGGTTCCGTACTTCTTAATATAAGAAGGAACCTTTATAAGAACACTCTGTTGTCCGTCTGTCTGTCAAGACCCTTTATCTCAGGAACGGGAGATATCAGGTTAAAATTCAAACCCTACATCAAGATCAAGATCTCATGATGTCCTGATAAATAACATATTCTTATATTTACTTTAAGAAAATATATGACCGTTAATATCGCAAAAAGGGCGTATTTTGACTCTATGTATGAATTTTGTTTCATACATAGTGTCGCATTGACCTAGAATTGTGAAATTTGGCAGCTAGCAGCTTCACTTAGTACTAATTCAGAAAAAACATCTGAAAACTACAAATTTGTGATTAAATATTTAAAAAAATATATTCTTAAATAGCAAAAAATGTGTACTTTGATACTATAAAGAGAATCAAAATTATTAGGGTACTTCCGAATAAACTAGAATTATGAAATTTGACAGCTAGCATCTACAGGTAGTATTAATTTTGGAAAAAAATTGAAAACTATACATTTGTGGTTAAATCTTAAAAAAGAATAATCTTAAAAGGTGGGTAAAATTTGGTATTAAAGCCGCTAGTTCAAGTGAGTGAGTTCTCCAATTTTTATACGGAACCCTCGGTGAGCGAGCCCGATTCGTGCTTGTCCGGTTTTTATTTTTCGAAAAATAATTAAATATATGCTATTTAAATATCTATAGAAGATTAGAGGCTAGAGCAGCACGGCGTCAGACTGTAACGCGACGGTTGTGGGTTTGGTTCCCACTCGGGGGGATTGATGCTATGTCGAGGTCCGCGTGTAGGCGACACATATGACGAAAATTCGTGTGCAGGGAACGGAGTGCCTTAACGCTAGGTTCCCTTTGCCTACCCCTATATAAAAAAGCAATATACCTACCTATATACAACATAATCGAAGTGGCTTGTAAGTTGTAAGTGACCCGGTCGATTTAAAAATAAGTGGTGTAGCTGGCGCAGAATAGAGGCATCAAAGTGATCGCTAATGGGTGCAAACAATCAGAGGGCGATTGCGGTGACGAAGGGCGGGGATGTGAGGGGAGGGGGGGGTGAGGTTAGAGGGTAGGTGGGAGGAGTAGGAGGTACTAATTTGGCGGTTCCTTCCTTCCTGCAGTCGCAACTCGATCTAATCGCCGACTTCCGACACTTCAGCTCTATTTGGTTATTAGGTATCTTGCTGGATTCTCTACGCAGAGCGACTCTAGAGTCTACTTTTCCAACAAATACAGTACGAAGAACGAAGTAATAGTTCTATTGTTTTGAGTTTGACTTCAGCGATTTACGGATATTTAAATCGGAATTTACCTACAGTGCTTAGAAAAGTCATGTAAAAATCCAAAAGAGGATACATATTTTTATATGGAGAGAACTCTCCACGGAGAATATGTACGAACGTTTGATAAAAGAGGACAAGGCTAAAAAGAGTGTACCTTTCAGCGAAGATGTACATATAGGTACATCTGCTTGCGGTGCTGCTGTGTAGTTCTCCTTTTGTTTCCAAAATGATATTTTTTTCTGATCGGTAACAGTTAATGCGGCAGACTTCGAACGATATATACAATTCAATGAAGATTTTGTTAAGAACTTAAATTGAACAAGAATTGTTTTGTTCCTTGTATACAGTAGTGGTGTTGTAGGTGAGGTGTAGGTGTGCTGTAGGTGTGCTGTAGATGGTGCGGGAGAGCGGCACCGGCACGTAATCACGACGTTCCGGCGCGCGGGTAATGGCTCGCCCCGCTCACTGCCGCTCACCAGCGGCTGTCACATAGGACGCAGAGGACCACGACTTCCCGCGACACACATTTTAACTGTACCTTAAGTACCAAGCAATTAATTCGCCTTATTACCCTTCCAGGGCCGAAACTTTTTTACTCTCAAACAGATTGTGTCTTCGGGATTGTGATTGTGTTTACAGTGTGTTCTTAAAGTAATGCTCATAAAATAAAGAAAATGGTGAAAATTTACTGTCTATTGACGATCCATGCTATCTAAAGCTATGTACAGCTATAATTAGCCATTTAGTACAATATAGAGAGCCGCGATGGTGAGCGGCGACGTTAAATGAGTCGGAACAAGAATCCGCTCGAGTCAAAGCACGCGGAGAGAGAAACGTCAAATTCATTTCCGACGATTAGCGAGCGCCGGCGACTGTGAGGGGGAGAGAGCGGGGGGTGGAGGGGAAGTCTCGCTAATGGGATGGCTATTATTTTATTTTCCGGCATTCAGAAAATTGCCTTAATTCGCAACAAAGAGACATCAGAGTGGCGGAACTGCGTCTTTAGTGACGCTGTACAGACGTGCGGCCGCACTGTACGCGCCCGCCTTATACCTGCAGGCCCTACACCTGGCACGTGCAGAAGGATGTCTACAGAACTTACATTTGTGGCTATCAAAGTTATGTGTTTTATAATTATTATATTCTCTCTGACTACCCCGCTAGGGATAAAGCGTGAAGGTAGCATAGTATATAATTATTAAATTGCACACATACAATGTACAATCTTATAAAATTCGAAGTGAAAAGAATTAATATATAATATTTTGAATTGGAATTAGCTTGATCGATATAAAACGAGCCTATGGGGCACGTTGTATCAAATCATTGGGGCAAGTTGTAACACGATTCAATTTCCAGTTTTCTTTTCTTTCTTTCTTTTCATGAAGAAAAAATAAACAAACAATAACAAAAAGATAAGAAAGGAAAAGCGAAAAGCACGACGGAGACAAAAGTAAAAGAAAACATTAAATATTAAATATTAAATCAAAAATTCAATACCAAATACAGAAAGTAAAAAAGTAATTTTTTATTTCCCATACAGAGTCTGAAGATGAAGATGGTACAGTCCTGCATGTGGTGGTCCTTTAATTAATAAAAATAAAAAAAACACGTTTCTTTAATAGGTAGGTAGGTATATTAAATTCAGTGGATTACACCACACTAACCTTGTTACTAACAGCACGACGGTTGTAAGTTCGATTCCTCCTCGCGGTAATTCATCATTTCTCATTTAACAGCTTTGGTATCCAAGTAAAAAAAAAATGAAGCGATGTACGTATAACCTCCTGAAAATTATATGGAAAGTGAGAAACTGGGGCCTTACAGCATGATGTACATACTTGTATAGGCACATAGGCACCATACGTTAATAAATGTACCTATTCATACAGCTATACACTAGCTTAAAATTACTTTTAATCAGTTTCAAATCAGCATCACGCTGTATCCCGCACATAGTGGGCTAGGCTGAGGGAACATATTTATAAGAAACTTCATTGTTGTGTGCGTGTTGAATAGTGGAACTCAACGCCGGGCTTTTGCCTTGTTGGCAGAACGAAGAAATTAAAATATTAAGAAAAAAAAATTTCATCCCCCCGAGTGGTTATCGAACCCAAACCGTTTTGTTACATTCACACCCTTGTGCCCCTGGGCTATCACCACCTCAAGCTTTTACTTTTTATCCTAGATATGAAAGGTATGAAGTCAATCACTCACAACAGACAAACCATAAGCTTGTAACAGTATAAGAGACTACATATTTGACATATTTGACATATTTGACAGGCGTGTTTGACATGTTCAACTCTAAATATTTTAGATTATATTTAAGTGGGCACATGTATGTATGTCTCACTCAATTTTCTAAAGCACGAATATAAAAAAGTTAGATGTAACTAATATTTACTTATAGGTAATACATTTATTTACATACATCTTTTTTCGTTATTCTTCATATTTTATGACAAGACAGAAAGATAAATTTGTTCTTACAAAAGTTTAATTGTTCTAAATATATACTACACAGAATACTTACTGACGCTAATAGGACAGGGTCTACGGTCTACCTCGTGTATACCTACGTACGTAACGTGGTCGAAGTCAGGCGCGTCGGCGGAGCCCCACTCCGCAGGGGCTTAGGTACTCTCCAAGGTGTGCTAAGGCGCTTATGTCATTGAGAATTAAACACTCCGGAGACAATAGGTTGAATTCTGTCGAGAGCTCTCTTACGTTCAATGAATTGTTAGGATTTGTGTGTTCCGCGTATTACCTATACGTATTACGTGGGTTGTAATGTAGTACTGCCAGGATTTACGAGTTACATCGCAAGATCTTAGGCCTGGAGATTGTAAGCATACTTTAATTTGTTTTCAAGGCTGTTGTTAAAATTGTTTTATTTCAATAAATATAAAAAAAGATATAAACTAATTCCGTTACGTGTAAGTGACGAAACTGGAATAACGTGTCCTCATTGCGACGAGACGCGCGCCTTTAACCACCGCGTGCTCGACGACGACGAGGGACGACCTGCCCCCGGCTCTCCGCCAATAGGAGGGCGGGGCGGTGCGCGCGAGCGAGACGGTGACAAAACGATGTACAGGAGGCGAGTGAGACGGCAGACGGAAGGCTGCACGGCAGGGCGGGATGCCATATAGCACTCGGCCAGACCTCAGTCAAAGTTTGGTGATAGTTTCGTGAGGTTGCACCTACCCTGCCACTGGACACCGACTGCTTCGCGTGTAATACTTCCGAACACTACCTATTATACGTTTATTTTGATTAACACTTTAAAATTTCCTAGGCAATAAATAAGTGGTTATTATAGAATATTAGTATCAATAATAACATTAAATTATAATATTTGGCAACTGTTGTGGTCGGGGCTGCCAGTGCACGCTGCGCTGGTGCCATGGCCAGCAGCGCGCGGCGCGGGGCCGCATACACCATCGACAGCATCCTGGGACACCGACAACACGCGACCGGCAAGTTCTGCTTATTAATATGCCATATTTGCCTCATACGTGGTAAAAAATGCGTAATAAACAAACAGAAATTTAAACTTTAAAAAGAATGTATATCGTCAATTGTCATTAATACGGTGCGACATGAACTGGATCTAGCCAGATCCAGTTCATGCCCCACCGCAGTATTACCGGCTTAGTAAATCTTGGACAGAAAATACAAATTGCAGTATTTACTAAATGTACACTTTGCTTAATTTATACAGGTAAAAGGTCTTAACTTAATGTTTTTTAAGTTAAGAAGATATATTACAGCAGGTTACCTACATATCTCCCCTAAATAGTTCGATTTTTATTACACAATATAGTATTAATAATAATAAAATAAAAATCTTTATTATACAACAAGCCAAATAATAATGAGAAAATAAAAACAACAAACTAAAACATAAATAGAAAATACATAAATAATATACGGCCTCGGTGATAGATACATTGTGTATATACGCCACCAACTACACATACTAATGCCTAAATCTCTGCCTACCCTGCTGTGTGCGGGATACAGCGTGAAGTTAAAAAAATATATAAAATATAAGCTCGGGACTTTGTACGGAACCTTGTGGTGGGCATGCCCGACTCGTGCTTGTCCGGTTTTTTTTATATTAGAATGGTTTTTAATGGTGTATTTTAATGACATATTACCGCTCAAGCGATAGAGTTTAGATAGAGTCGCACAACGCAATATAATATAAAATTTATCTATCTATTTACAATGATATTGAACAAATAAATAAATCGTGGGCGGCGGTGATCACTTAGGTCACCATCAGGTGACCCGAACGCTCGTTTGCCTTGTCTTCTCCCATATATATATATATATATATATATATATATATATATATATATATATACAGTTTTAATTAAGTTTCATTGAAATAAACCATAACGAGTTGAATGTGAACCTCTGAAAACTGTAGGAAATGATATTGTTATAATATATCTAATATATGACGCTGTACCGAGGCAATCAAACTTATTCAATTAAGTAAATTAAACAGTCAATAATGACAATTTGATTGCAATATACACTCGCGCACACTCTTGCGCACACTCGCGCACACTCGCGTCAGTGCGGGCGTGGAAAAGACTTCAATGGGAGCAGTGTTCTTCTCTTCCGCATTCTTTAACGGAACGTGTTCTAGGTAGTTCTGAATGATATAAATACTTCAACATTTGCGCAGAAAGTTTATTACATATATTAATATTTTCAATGGATGTGATACAAAGGAGACGAGAAGGGCGCTCCCCGCAGCTCGTACTTACCTCATTGTTCAGACACGGTGGTAGCCGTTTTGGAATATGATCGTTATCTCGCGTGGATGGTTCTAAAAGGTGGCTCAAAAATGTTATTACTTGTTAGCGCGCTGACGGCTTTTGTGAGGCTTCGGCGAAATATTATATTTGTTATGGTAACACTCTCCCGCTCTCCGCGTGGCCCACGTGTACATGTTGTAACAGGGTTCACACAGTCACGTAGTTCTCGGTTAACAAGTCGTTTCCATATGTATTTCGTGTATTGTGATTTTTCCAATATTAGAAAAGGAAGTTACTTCGTTCTGAATAGCAAATAGAACGTTATCTATGACAAGTGATTCAGAAAGAACCTACTCTCACTTAAAAACAACAACCTAATCTGTCGCTGCGGTGGCGTTAGTACATTAGGGAGATATTTTATACTGTTGACATATATTGACCTTAGTGTAGTAAATTTGGATTTCTATGGGGAATTTCGGTTCACAATGTATCGATACACAATACGATTAAGGAGAGCGTTATTTTGTAATATAACGGATTTTATAACCTTACGGAGACATATAATATATGTATGTCTCTATACAAACCTCTAGCGGGGTCAGTCAGTCGTAACGTATCGTTTAATAAATTGAAACGTATGAAATCCGCTTAAGAAAAATGGCAGCGTTCCCATCGGGCGAGACTCCTTATTGCACGTCATCGCCAATGAGGACCTTATTGCTTCGCAATAAGGGCGCTCCTCACTAATATGTTTATGTAGTGACGTCGTAACGAGCGTCACTTCAAGTGCCAATTTGACAGGATTTGCCGCGCGACGTAGAAAGCATTGAATGCTAATGAAATTACGTATCTAATACGTATATATAGGTATATGTGGAGACCCGGCCTGGCCAGGACGAGCCAGGCTCCAAGCCTGGCCTGGCCCATGTCGGAAGTAGTGATGCATATTGTTGAAATAAGATAATGAACTTTATATGAGCTAGTTGCTAAAATACTACAAAATTTGTGGAAACAAATGGTTTATATAAAAAAAATCGAGTGTTAACGTTTTGCTCCTTCCTACGAGTATGTTAATGCGAATGCAACGATGTTAAAGCTCAAATAGACGTTCATTATCCGACATGAAATGGTCATAATAAACTCTGTTTTAATTGTATTACGTTTACGAGTATAATAGACCGTGCGCGGCGGTGAATGCGCGAGAGTATGCGCTGTAAGCGTTTAGTTGTAATCCCGTATTGCGCATTAGTTCCGGCTCAAACGTTCCAAACCTTTATAAAATAATATTACTATAAATAAATAGTGCGACTAACGACGAGTGACGTTGAGTGCTGCACAAAAAGCGTATTTTGTTTGCCGGAGACCCCGCGACCCCCGCCCCGGCGGCCCCAGCGGCCCCAGCGGCCCCAGCCCCAGCGCGGCCGCGCAATGTGAGTCTTGCGGACACGCGTGTAGGGACGAAGGTCGCGTATGCAAAAACGTAATTAGTGAGCTTAAAGAGCAGAAGGGTGGTAGTTCGGTATTATCGAGGGCTGGTTTGCCGAACGAGGATTAAGGGATCCATGTCACGTCAACGATGCATCGCGCTGGGAACCGCCGCGCTCCCTCGGCCGCCTTGCGGGGCACACTGTAAATACCAGTGTAATCCTATATTTAATGTTGTTAATTGTAATTGAGGTTCTCATTCTTATATAGATGCTGAGGAGCGCTGCGTGGAGCTGAAGAGTGAGGGTGCACAGTCAGACTCTGAGCACGAGCGCGAGCGCGAGCACACCGAACACGAGCCGCTAGAGGCGCTGGAGGCGCTGGATGCCGGCAGACCTCGCAAGGTAACTTGCTACATATACTGACTGATTATTATGTCGTTCCATTGTAAAACATAAATCTAATGTAATGTAATGTAATGTGTACTAATGTACATGCGTGGTGTGTGGCCGCAAGCAGGTGCGCCGCAGCCGCACCACCTTCACGACGTACCAGCTGCACGAGCTGGAGCGCGCCTTCGACAAGACGCAGTACCCCGACGTGTTCACGCGTGAGGAACTAGCCATGAGGTTGGACCTCAGCGAGGCGAGGGTGCAGGTAATCTATAAATAAATAAATCAGCTTTACTCTGTACCCCGCACACAACGTGGAACCTAGTGTTACATTCCGTTCCCCCCTTTCTGCCGAATTCTGGAGGCATTGCGTGTTGAGTGGCAGAGCTCAACGCCACGCTTTGCCTAGACCCCAGAGCAAAGGAATGGAAATATAAACGTAAACAAATATTTCACTTCCTTAAGTGCGGATCGAACCCACAACCAGTCCATTTTGGAGCACACTTTGTGCCCTTGCTCCACGATGGATCTCAACCTCAGGTATATATATTACTTTTTTATTTTTTTCTAGTGTCACGTTGTATGCAAACAGCAGACAGTTGGGTAGGTAGAGGGAACCCACTTTTCGCCGAAATTTTTGAAGGCATTACTTGTTGAGTGGCGGAACTCAACGTCGGCCGTCTGTCTTGATTTCAGAGCGATGAAGTGAAAATATCATTAAATAATGATAATTAATTTTCTCGAGTGGTGATCGAACCCACAACCGTCGCACTACAGTTACATCCTTGTGCTTCTAAGCCACGAAACCTCAACCTACTACTTCTTATGAAATATTTTCGTTCATGTCCAGAGAATTTGGAGAAAGTGGGGAAATAAGTGCCTTAGCACTAAGTTCCTTGTACCTAGTTTGCTATATGTGGAACTAGCGACCCACACTCTGCATTTTAAGACTGTAATATCTTGGAAAAATATTAATTTAAATTACATACTGTAACCATATTTATCTACATTAAATTAACAATATATTTAAGGTACTTAATTGGATGAGTATTAATGCTGTAGTGCCTAAAATTGCTTTAAAAATTTGTCGTTTTTTGTCGTTAAAAGTAAATGACAATAAATGTTATTTTGGGTTATCCATAAGAGAGACATATACCATCGCGGTGTATGATACTTAGTATATTATTTTGATAAGTCACCTGCATTCAGCCTGCGTTTGCTATGTAAGTGAAAAAACGTAATTATTAACGACACCACATTAGAGACGTTAAAAATAGCAATATTTCTCAATTATATAACGGTCGTTGAATCACTCTATCTATTTCGTTGCATAGTTTTAACGATCTAAGCATACATCGGGGCAGACAGAAGAAAGCGATTTTGTTTTATACTACTCGTAAGAGTATGTAACGATACTAACTTTTAAATGCAGTCGCAAAGAGTATCAAACTGTATACTCGTAGCTTTTAAATTTCTGTTAAGAATATCTTTATGCATAGATCGATGTGAATTTTATAAGCTTCAATTGGTAATTGGTGGCTTTTAATAAGCTCGCAGTCTACAAAGAGTTCAGTATGTTTTTATAAACGTCCTGGTATGGTACGCCACAAGGATACATTTTGGCGCCTCTCTTGTTTAAAATATACCCCAAGAAGTAATTTAAATCTTATTTTACACGTCGTTCTGTCCATCGCACCGTGAACAAGTAACTTTAAGTAGATATTGTTTGCTAGTGTTATAAACATTCATTACAATGAAGCTAGTTCGCGAAACGAGGTCAACTAGATTACTAGATAGACTAGACCTTTAATTAAATTCAAATTATTTATAAAAATTAATAGAAATGTCATAATTTAATGAATTCCGCGGTTTTGTCAAATTATTGGGCAATTATAACTTTATAATGGTAGACTTGTTAGTATTTCTATAACATGCCTATTATAAATCAGTATAACACAATTTCACAACCTATGTATTATAAGTGAATATAATCGGGGGGTAGTCAGTGAGAAAAAAATAATCATCATATATCTAATTACCGTTATATTTCCAAACTGACTGATGAGAAGTTTTAACAGCCCATATATAATATCGGAACTAAGTAAGGATCTAAGTTGATGGCTGCAGGAGGACACTGTGTACATTGAGCGTTCAAAGGCGTTATATTAATACTCAAACTGGGACACTTCGATGTTCATTTAGATTTCCTCCGATAATTTAGATAGATCATATATCAGCGTTTCCTCAGGTGTCCTGTGTCCTCAGGTGTGTCTCAGGGCTCATCTAGCACCACTTCTCTTTAACATATTTATTAACGATATTGCAATTTTTAATGATTTCAAAACCCTCCTTTTTACCTGTAAGAGATACAAACACACACAAAGATTATTTTACTATTGTAACACGTTTTTTGATGATAGCGCGGAAGCCGAAGCCACCAAATCAGTTGCTTCTACAATATGACAATGATAGATCGCTACGCGGTTGGATAGATATTAATTTCGTACATTCTAGTGGCAATCACTAATATTTACTATAACATGAAATATGTTGTCTTGACTATATACTCGTTGACGTTGACTATAATATATAGACGTTGTAAAGACTATATAAATACTCCGTATTCTTGGAAAATATAGTTAGAGCGATCATTTAATAAATTAGCCCACAAGTACGTAAACACCACACATGTGTGCGACAACCGTGTTACAGGTGAGTGGTGAGTGGTGAGCGGTGAGCGGCGAGTGCGGTGGAGGCGTGACGGTAATTAGCATTAGCTTCATTGTCCGCACACAATCGCGCAGATTGCGCCGCGGTCGCCGCCTCGTGGCCTCTCCGCCTCTCCGCGTCCCCGCCTCGGCCGCCAGCCGGACCAGATAGATCAGTGACCTTAAATATTAGCGTGATTTCAGTTAAAAAGTAGATAATTAAATATAATATAAAGAAAATGAAGGGTTCTACTTATAATAGTTTATAGAATCTGTTTTTAAGTTATATCAGTAGTTAGTTTGATAGTGCGAGTGGGTAGTTGCAGTTGGCCGGCAGTCGGCGCGAAGTGTCTCGCGAGGCCGCACAATGGCCGCTAATTCGCGCCTCATTACGCTCTCGCCGCTAATGTCTCGCTAATTGTGCTTCGAGCCTCGAGCCTCCAGCCTGGGGCCTCGAGCCTCCAGCCTGGGGCCTGGAGCCACCGCTATTTTGCATCTAATTGGTGTAATCAGGCGTGTGACAATGGGTTTATTATATTTTAATCTATTGTTTCAGCTGTTTTATTTCTGTACTTTTCACGCTATTCAAATTATGTGAATAAACTAGCGGCCCCAAGCGGCTCCGCCTACTTGAACTGTACTTATTTATGTATATTTAATAAATATATTTTAATTATTTTAGTATCCACTAAATAAATCGTAATTTAAGTCTTTTGATAATTTATTAGTATTCCGGGATACAAAATAGCCTACAAGTTGCTCCATTACTCCCACTAACAATCAATTTCAAAGTTAAATTATTTTCCATAATAATCAGTTCAGAAAGCACCACCGGACAAACAAAGACCGACAGACCCATTTCTGTTTTAGTAGAACACGTGTAAATAAGTATATGTGACAATGTAATATTATAAAGCGAGGCCGTCATGGCGCAACGTCGCAAAGGCGTGACTGCAACGCGACGGATGTGGGTTCGATCCCCACTCGAGGTAGTGAAATACTTATATTTATAATATAAGATTTATATCTTATTACAATATATTTACAATTCCGTCTCTCGCGATATTTTAATTTATCGATACTTTGTGAACAAAGATTGTCAAATTCAAAAAAATACCATAGAGTTGAAAGACTACTACAGTAGGCATAATAAAAATAATTATTTATTATTAATCAGTCATGGTGCAGAGGCACAGTGTGACTATAAAATTGAGTGCCTGTGGGTTCGATCCTCGCTCCAGGAGTTGAAATATTTACTTAAATGTATATTTATATTTCTTCTGGTATTGAGACAAAGGCGCGGTGTTGAGTTCCATCACGCAACTTCCCTCTACCCTGTGCTGCTGCTGTGTGCGGGATGCACGTGTAAACAAAATTGAAGGGTATGTGTTTCTTTAAGTGCATATTTTTCCGGGCTTGCCTAGCCTTTCCTTGGTGAAAATATTTAATGAATAATTCATTCCCCCCACAAACAACCCACAACTGTCAAAATCTATTGACTTTATAGACATGATTCGAGTCTCATTAGAGAATCCTAAATTAAAATTCTGGTGTAATTTATCATCATACTAATCTTATCTTTTTCTATCATCAACAAGAATTCGAAAACTAAAGATTAAGTAAATTCAATAGAATAGTTAGATAAAATAACTCTTTTAGCAAGTAGCAACTTTGGTGAACAACATATTATACTTTACATTTATATAACTTTTTATTTATGAACGATGCAATAAAACGCAAGCTAAATGTTAAGCAAGGAAAAATAGTGAAAATGCATTTAAATCGGTTAAGCCGTTTCTGAGAGCGTCTCCGTTTAGTATTAGCAAACGCACAGTAAAAATAAAAAAAAAACGTTAATTTAGGAAATTATTACAACAATAAATGCCCCTAATACAAACTTTTCTGACATGTCTTCCATTTACAGACACCGGTCTTTTTTATTATAACTTAATAGTTATTTTTTTATATCTATACTTATGTATAGATATAAAAAAATTGTAAGCTTAAGATTGAAATGATACGGACTTACGATACTCTGTCCTAAGGCAGTAGTAGATCTGTGGCGGAGGCGGCGGCGGTGGTGGGCCAACAATGGTTTAATTAAGCACGGTTTGAGCGTGAGAGCTCTCAAACTGCAGTTAAAGTGAGCGCCGCTGCAATTTGGTAATTACCGACTCCGCGAGATGAGGGAGGAGGGTGTGAGAGGAGGCGGACGGAGGTAATCTCGCGGCCTCGAGAGGCAGTCGGCAATGCACAGACAATAAAACACTTTAATATTTTGCAGGGCTGTATGCTGCTAATGAGGAATTCATTTCGGTCATTAGATGCTCTTGTGGCTGTATTTCTTTAATTGCGGCTCAGTTCTGGAGCAGCGACACAAGATTGGTCCTCGTGGCTCGTCGTGGGCGTCGTGGGCGTCGTGGGTCGACGCGGGTCACGGGTCGTGGGTCGTGGGTCGTGGGTGGCGCGGCGGCTTCAAGAGCCCGGCTAATGACTGCTCGTGTTTGCGCGAGATTAACCTGCAACACTACTTTGCAACTTTCACTCATTATAATCTTGTGTTCAACGCTAACTGCATGTTTACTCAAAATTAATTTTTGTGAGAGATTTCTAGCGCTGATCTTACACCACAGTAAACGCCACGCAGTCACGCTACACTAGTCTTTTATAAAAATTAAATTATAAATATGTAATAACATTTTAAGATACAGTGTACGTAGCGTGTCAGCCCTATTGGCCCGATGTAACCAAGAGGGCGCGGTCCTCAAGTCACACTCCACACAGTGCAAATTGCTTTAAATCCACTCCATAGATGGCGCTCGCCGACAAACGTCCATCCCTCGCTAGCCGCGCGGAGGGCGGGAGTGTCGTGACACTTAGAATGCAATAGTCGTAACAAGGAGCGGAGTGATCGGCGTGACGAGGCCACGACCGCCGCGTGACGCCCTCAGTCCCCGCCGCACTCGACGACCGTCGCGGCTCGATCACGCCATTGTATTTCGAGTGATTTAATTTAATATAACCGTTTAATTGGAAGAAAATAATGACTGCGACCCCCAGTGGTACTCGACTTCACTTAATTACCTGCCACTACCGGAGTCCACCGGTGATCGGCTGTATTCCACGTATAAGTACATCTAGAAGCGAAGTAAAGCATCTCGAGCCGTCACTCTCGCGCCACCAAATGGATTCATTTGCAAATTATGAAATTACAGCATTTTTGCGTTCCGCCGCTACAATGTCTTTTTATTAGCGCAATGCGGCTCGAGCGGCTCAATTGGTTTCTATTCTGGTTTGGCCGCCACGCGGCTCTGCGCCGTATCGCCGTGGCGTAAGGTCGCGTTTGCCGCGAGCGGGCGCGCGCGCGAACTCCACGTATGCGTAATTGCTTTTCATTACGTCCCCATTGTAGTGGAGAGCGGCAAATTGGCGACAATTACGCGATAAAAAAATTAAAAAAGAGGACGCGGAGATTTCTGCGTCTGTCGACTGCCTTTTTAGAATTATTAAAATATTATAGCTTATACCTACTTATAAGTTGAACTTCATCGAGACATTTTTAAGGTATATAATAGTAGTTAATATAAATTTAATAGGAAGTATTTTTTATTTTCACGATAGGTATTGTTTTGTCATAGTCACGGTGAATCCCGCAATCCCGCATCCTGCAATTGGCAGGGTTCGCAGAGGCAAACTGATGATAAAATACTTTAATTTATTGTCGAATTTTCGAGACATTTTGTTTTAAATGGCGGAACTCAAGGCCACGCTCTGTCTTGATAAACGAACTCATCAGCGGCGGCAGGAGCGGTTTACAGCCACACTTGTACTTGCTTCTCCAAACACTTAAATTAATTAGGATTTATCATACTTTCAGAATGAAATGTAATTATTTCGGTTGTCCGCAGGTGTGGTTCCAGAACCGGCGTGCGAAGTGGCGCAAGCGGGAGAAGGCGCTCGGGCGGGAGCACGCGCCCTTCCTGCACCACGACCACGGTCAGTGCACTTCACTATCTACTTATTACACTTTTATTGAAGAGAACTTATTATCTTTTGAGACTAAAATTATATAATATTAACTCTTGTCTATTTCTATACTAACTACTATAGAATAGGCCATATGGAATAGGAATAGGTGCCAGAGAAATAAAACCGTCCCGCAGAAATCTACCAAACCTGGTCTCTTATAAAAGCATCTAATAGATTACAGCATGTAATATTAAGATTAGAATAGAAGAAATATGGGGAGGCTTTTGCCACTGGGGATACGAAACAAGTTGTGGATGTCATTTAAAGATACCAATTTCGTTAAAAAAATAATAATCTATAGATATCTATCTAATCTATTAACTATCTGAATATGTCATGAATTTGTGAAGAGTTTGTTTGGTTGAACGCGCTATACTCAGTGATTCGAATCGGAAAGTTCTTTTTGTGTAGGGTAGGTATATCCTATTTAACGAGACTGGCATCATATTAATTGTGGAATGTGGGTAGTGGGTTTACTATATTACTTGCGGTCAGACGGGCGTCTGCGGCCACTGGTCTAACGTCGATAAACCTCGATAAAGTCATACATATTTAAAATGTTACAAAAAGTGATTTATAGATAAGTGACACACAATTATACATAACGCGTGGAAAAAGCCTATTAGCGCCAACGACCGGATGTGTGGTGGCGCGCAGTGTGCGGACACTTTAGGGTTTCCTTGTAATTAATGCCCGATGTGGGCTATTATCGACTTAGAAATCATTTTGGTAACAATGTTGGAAGAAATACGCTCCGCACCCTGTCATTATACTCGCATTACTGAACGATGCCGATTTCGATATCGGCCTCTATCGACGTCCGCGCTCGACGTGACAGACACACACGTGACTAGTAAAATTACTTAATATCCAATAACATTACAGTTCAAATATAACAGAAATTTATATTTTTAAGGCGCAGTACTTAAAATGATTATTGTTAATTATTTTTTTGTCTATCCGTACTCCATACGTACTTACTGTGACACATCAACATATAATTCTTAAAGGGAACAATGTTGAGAACAAACGCAATGTTTTTAAAATAAGTTACAGAAAGTGGAAGCTCCCTGTTTATGTATATAGCGTGAGCTCATGAGTTGGAGCCGCACGGCACGGCACGGCACGGTGGTGGTCGTCTTGTAACGTCGTCATGTTATATCTACGAGCCTCCTTGACTCCTAGTGTGTTGGGGGCCGACAGTGATCGGCCGGAGGATCGATCGCCCATGATCAGTGGGAGGACGATAGTGATCTATTTTCTACCTTTTGCCCAAAACAGAAGAAGAGGATGTCAGGGTGGAAGTAACACGCGTGTGTCTACGTTTTAATGACAGAGTGTACACGATGAGCACAAATCCAGAACTGTTGCTGATCTTAAATCTAAGAATGGGAAGTGATTTTTGTGATCAGATAAAGTCACCATTAAAAAAACATCGTTGATGTCATATATGTCTGCTGCAAGACGCGAAAAGTCGCGAGCCCCGTGCCCACCTGCTCGCCGCCCACCTGCTCCGTTCACTGAAACCTTATCGTAAACACTTCGACACGCTGCGCGAACCAAAACAACAACTAATGAAAAAGTTTATAATATGTGGTTACATTTTTATCAAAGAGCAAATATCAATAAAAACAATGATTGTGTGCTTAGCAGAATTTATAAATAAAATATTTTATTTATAAATATTTATAAACAAAAGAGAGAAAGAGATAATTGCCAGGATCACTTAGACTGATGTAGTAGATATATAATTATATAGGTTAATAACGTAACAGTTGAGGCCATTCGTGGTGCAGAAGCACACAGGGCGCGTCTGGTTGTGAATTCGATCCCCATTCGAGGATATCAAATATTTCTTTAAATTTCTACGCTCTGTGCCAAGTTGAGAACTAGGCGGAAAGTGGGGAACGTAGAGTCTTAACATTACACTAGCGTGAAGCTGATACTAGCTGGTACTACAATTTATTGAAACCAGTAACAATTTATGTGGGATCTTTGTTGTACCGATTATATATTAGTTAGTGGACATCGCGGATTATTTGACTTTTTGTAGGCTCATAAATACTCGAACGTCGTAATTACTATAAAATGAAAAAATTGCCCCAAATTAAATTATTTACTCAGGTGTAGGAGAGTGGGGTACCATCCCGGGCGTGGGTGTGGGCGTGGGCGGCGTGGGTGTGGGCGTCGGCGCGGGCGAGTGGTGGCTCGGACTCGGCGCGCCCGCCTGGCACGACGCGACTCCCGCTGCTGCCTTCAGAGCCTTACTGCATCGGTAAAAATGCTAGAATAATCCAAAAATATATAATATACACTTAAAATAGAGGCACACTTGGAAAGTGATGAGAGATTCAAGTATCTTGACTCTACTCTATTTGTATTTTAATAGCGGGATGTTGAAGGTGTAGAGTGGCCCGAAGATAGCTTTTTAATTTAAGATGATCAAAAGTAAGAAATTTCCTAAAATTAAATCTGCGCTGGCAACTTTAGGGCTGGCTAGGCAGTATACTATATATACAAGCGAAAATGTACTTTAATTTTGCTTATCTTTTTATTCTCTTTTTTTTATAACTCTACATATTTTCCTATAACATTTATTTGTTCATTTTTCTTTATATTCTCAAAATATATTCTATGAAAGCAAGCGCAGTCTTATGTACTTAACATTTACTTGTTTATGTATCTTTTTATTATGTCTACACTCAACCCACCACCAGGTACGTGCTGGCGCTGCCCCCGCCCGCGCCCCCGTCGCCGGCTGCGCGCTCGCCGTCGCCGCCGCGCTCCCCGCACGCCGCCCCGCTGTCGGCCTCGAACCCGCTACCCTCCGAGCTGCGCCTCCTGCACGACCGCTATAGCAGAGTACACACGTAGCCCTGTTACTGACTAATAACAAAAACGTGTTGCGCAAATGTACATACTCTTGTTTAACATTTACTTGTATTCACTTAATAACGAGGACACTAAATACTGTTGCAGGTACACTATCATACATTTCTTTTTATAAAATATACTATAAATTGTACTGTAACGTCTATCACGCAGCATATTACTCTAACATTACACCTAATGTTTGTTTGAATCACGGAATAGGTATGTCACAATGTTTACTTTAAATATAATATAGTCCAGCATATACTTTAATGAACGGTGAGTTATATATTTTATAGTTATTCGTGTGCCTTACCCTTCGGTGTAGAAAGCAGTTGTGTTTAGTAACCGTGTCTTCACTGATCTCAAATAACTTGTTTTAAGTGAATATTGTATATAATATTTAGGAATTATTAAATATCCACTGAGTGTAAAAGTTGTAAATGTAATATATATATACATGTAAGTTGTAGTGTAAATACTGTGAAGTAGGACTGTACTAAGGGTCGAGGCCGCTGATGAAAGAATCAGATCCAAGCTGAATATCAATATTTAATAATTAATTGTGAATATTTACAATATTATTTGACTGTTTGTAGCAGAGTCTCCGCCGGTCTCTCTGTTTATTGAGGTAGTGTAGTGAGTTGGTAGTCGCGCAATAAACTAGATTATAAGCACTCGCGTGTTTCATTTGCTTTCCCGCACTCATTCCCCGCATTGTTGCTCGTGTTTGCGAGTAACATATCTCTATACTGTATAACTTGTACGAGCCTCTGCCGAGAGCCTGTCTCGTGTACTTACTCTGTACTTACTTTCTTTGAGGAAATAAACATTATATTATTTTACAAGTTCTGAAAAGCATCTAGAACAGCAGGTTCGTAGAACAATAAAATATATGTATATATATGTAATTACGATACTACTTAATTTTTAAAAGCTCACACGTCGATCTTATGATACCCTATTGATTCCTCATCACATCGCCACTGTCCATTATAATCTCGAGCATTGTTAAGACCCCCTGACACCCCTCAGTACCCCCTGGCTTCCCCTGGCACCCCCTGTACTCCCTAGGAGCCCCACAAACATGTTCGTGATCATCAAGATTAAATTTGCGTCTCGTAACAAAGAAGCGGAGTGTTTGAAGAAAGATTAATTTGGTAAAAATTGGGCGCAGGGCTAAGCCCACTTACCACCCGGTGAAGCCAACAGACCCCGCGAACGGTAAAGTGACTCTTATACGCCCGAACATAGAGAATATTGCATGAAAAAATAAAATAAAAACGCCGCGGCGTTTTCTATACGTCCGTGTGTTTTGAAAGTACTTGATATTGGATGTACAAAGAATAGAAATTCCCATCCCATTTGGGACTATCGACGTCTGTAAACTTTCCTCGTTAAAAAACGAACAAAACTATTTCTAACGGATTAAAGTCATAGAAGTTGAAAGGTTTATGTAAAGAAATATTTTAAAATATGTTACATTTTATCACTTTTACAGAAGATGGGTATACTACTATATTTAGTGCAGTTGGTATTGGAAGCCGTCGGCCTCTCTCGGCGTCTCTGTCACGCGAGCTCGCTGTATCGTATGGAGCTATAATAGTGATGTTATAGCAAATAGCCATTCCATACCGTTCCTCGGACGGATTAGTAGAGAATTATAAAAAATATGTGTAAACACTTGAAGATAGAGATCTCAGTGTGGTCGAGTCGCCGAGCGCTGTGGGTTTGTCAGAGGTTTGTTTGTAAGTCACGCAAACACTGACTCTCCGACTGCGGAGACTTAGCGTTTGGCTTTGGTTTGATTGAATCTGAGGCAACATATTCATTATCATCACTCCTCATTTAGATAACAATGAAAATAATATTTATGATGTATATGTAGCCTGGCATCGCCAGCAGGCAGCTCCTCTTTAATAGTTTGTGGCCGCATTATCACATAATCTCAATTCACTTTACCTAATCTTCTTAAACTCTTAGTGGTTGTGCGAGAGGGTACGGAGGTGGCGGCTAAAGGGGGGGGTGGGGGGTCGGTGGTTAGTTGCGGACCTTCGGGGGATGGGTTACAGTGTAATTGGGGGGCAGTCGCCGCATTACGAGCCGTAGCTTGGTAAACATGAGAGTTAATTTGACTAACTCCGCAGCTACTGCGGTCGCTGATATTAAATTATACTCATAGCTTATACACTTACATAATCCAATATGCCGCTGTGGGCACCTAAACCTGTATATTATTTACCTGATACTCGTACCAAATATATAATATCATAAATATTATATATTAATTCCAAGCCTATAATGACACGATTTTATAAAATCGAACTTTTTGTGAAGACAATATAGGCGCAGGGGTGACGCATATTGTGGATCAAAGTGAGCTTTGACCAGAGTTACAATATAGAATGCTGCTTGATGTCGCGGAGGCTGGCGTGATGGGCTCATATTAAATATGTAATAGAACTATTTATTTTTAAAGAAATCGGGGAATGAGTTATAATAAGTATGTTTATTCTAGACTTACGCTGTATCCCACAAGTAACAGGGTAGGCAGAGGGAGCCTAGGACTAGGACTCTCCGCTTTTCATTTTATGCAGTGACGAAACTCAACATCGCGCTTTGCTTTGACACAATAGTGAAGAAATGAAAATATTTAATATTTTATTTCTTCGATTGGTAATCGAGCCCACAACCCGCCGCGTTTATGTTGAGTGCGCCTGAGGCCTGTGCCCCTGAGCCACAACTGGCCTCAAGTATGGTAAACACATAAATATATTATATTACATAATATGTATATAGTTTAAATGAAAATGTAGAAATTATTTTAGTATCAATATCTATTTGAGTTAGATAAGAAATATAAATTAAAGCCAGTCGGTACTATTGTCCGGACGATGTCGTTCGCCTGCGTCAGACGCACGCGCGTCATACACAAAAAATGTAATTGCAGTGCTAAGTAGATCTTCATAAGGCTCCCAACAAACTTAAATTATATTATTCTGGAAATGATATGTTATTATGTTCAATAATATTTTAAATTCCGTCTCTCCTTTGATGTTCCTCAGCTACAGGTATATTCTATTGTAGGTTCTCCTCGTTTAGGTAACTTTTCACCATTATAAATTGCAGCCTCTCGTAATCCACGACAGAGGTACTCGTCTTGGGAAAGTGCTGTGGAGAAAACTCGTTTGAATCTTACTTTTATTTTTTTTTATTTATTAGATTTCAAGTTAAATCTCAAATTAAACTCTTTGCTAGTTGGAAGCAATTATCGGCATCTCTCTGCCGTCCCTGTTTCCAGTAACAGCGAGGCTAAGTTAGAGCGCCGCAACATTGTTAAACGTTAAACGTAACACATTATATAGCAACTCACATTTTCTTTCAGGTCACCCCAGAGGTTTCAGAGATAACAGAATTCTTTTTTGCTATGATCTGCCCATTGAGATATTTTTTCCTATAAAAACTAAAATATCCTTTGTCCAAACTCGCCTCCCTCCTTTTCTTGATTATGCCGATGCTTGCTTTGGTAACCTTTCTCAAATGCTCTATAACAAATCGGATAAGATCTTATTATCCAACTCAAATAGTTCACCCAGCGACCTAATATTCGTGTGTTTTCACTCTGATATCTCAAAACACGGTTTAGTTGCCTCAGCTCCAGCCTCTCCAGCTCTCATTATCAGGTCACTGGTAAATTAGGAAGAGTGTTATACAGTGAAAAATGCTTTGGAATCCTTTGGAATTCGCTTCGCGGCACGGCAAATTTGTCCGAGTATAGCTGAATCTGTTTACATATTTAGAAGCAGTCTTGATGCGCATTTCTCTGTTTTTATCATCACCACTTTAAACGAAACCATAGGTTTAAATTAATAAAATTATTGTTGTAAAATAAGACGCCATTTGTTAAGAACGACCCACGCAGGCATAAACCTATCCGTAGGGACACCGCCACACGCACCTCTTTCCGAAATGGAGTCGTAGGTGTTGGCGATAAAGTTCAAAGTTGTTTAACCTCTAGTAGTATTTTTGTATAATAATAGTAAGTGTTTACGTTATTATTCATAGCTGCGTCACACGTCATACAGGTATGGATAAAAAATCCTACGTCTGATCTGTTGACGTATCTGAATTATGTTTTTAGGTATGGGTTTGAAATTCATTTCTATATGCTGCTCCCGTAAAAGGAGCGCAGGCGCTTCCTGCCTGTATAACTAATGGATTATGTAAGCTTATTAAAATTATCATATACATTCTTAATATTTATCTATTTTATTGTATGTATCATCATGTATTATAACTTCCTACATATACGTATATTATATAATTATATGACTAAATGAATTTATAATATATAGCATGTGACTTTTAAGTAACTTTATTATACATACTTAATGAACATTTGTACACCAACCTAGATTTCTATATAGTTCACCTGGAGTGCTCACCTCCCCCCTTTAGGCCCAAAATGTCTAAAAAATTTTCTTTTTACTTTTTGTTTCATCTTGATGTTATAAGTTGTTATATAATAATTACTTGTTAACCGTTTTAAAAACTGGTTAGCGGGAATTTAGCTAATCTAGGATGAAATGAGATATAATACAAGGTAACCGGAAACCTGTCCAATATACTAGTGTGTCAGCACCCTTACTTAACCAGCAAATAAGCATAAAGCATAGAGCAAGCCCCCGGCGCGCGCTGTCGACGACACGCCCGCGCCTTTGTTGCGCTCCTTAATTACCGCCTCAGCCGCAATAGATTACGGATATCAACATTATATTATGCAGCTCTCAAAGAACAAGCGAGGTATGTTGAACAGTCTTACGTTTAGTTTGTGGTATATTAGGTCGCGCGCAAAATTTTGATCTACTTATGACGTCTCGATATTTCACTTTATTTGCTTTTGCACGTACTGCGCGCGTACAAACATCCTAGACTAAACATGCATTAATATAATAAGATCGTTATTTTATTAAATCACTGTTACCGTCATTTAAATATTTGAAGTGTTTCGGCTTGGATGATGTATTTTATTTGTTGGTAAAGCGCCCGTTTCCGCTGTTGTTTACCTTCTGGCCGCAGCTTGTTTGCTGACGTCACGGGAATTATTACGGTTTACGCTACTTAGCGCTATGTAGCGCAGAATTAAAAACATACTGAGCGCGTAATGTGGTTGAGGATTAGAAATTCTAATTAAAATATTCACTTTCTATATAAATTAAGCAATAAATTTCTAAAATAATCTAACGTTTTTTTACGTATCTCTGTGAATCTGCAACATTACTTTGTATATTGCTAAAGTACAAAAATAAATAGATATCTGTGAATAAAATAAAAATAAAAGTCATTCATCAAAAATACAAACAATAAACCTGTTTCTTATCGATACATAAGCCGCCACCACCAGGCACCGTCCTTACATTTAAAGACCAAATTAAACTGTGGCATCCATTCACGAAACTCATAAAAATATTTTAAATAGACCTCTAATACGAATAATCACGCCCTCGTAAAACTAATTTGTTGTCGGAGCCCGGCGGCAAACAACGACAGTTTTTCTACCCTTTTAATAAACCTCATCTCGGGGCTCTCTCTACGGTCGCGCTCGGCGGGCTGTAGGCGGGGGGTGCGGGGGCTGGGGGGACACCACGCATAATAACGCTCGCAAATCGCTCTGAATAAACTAATAAATGTCAACCCGGAGCGGTCGCCAGATGAAATTATCTTGCGACAGCCGCTTATGAGTGGAATCAATACACGATCATCGCAATAAAAGCTCCAGATGTTTGCCGAGGCCCCCTCCCCCCGCTCACTGCCCTCCCCCCGACACCCCCGCGCCCGCACGCTCTTCCCGGCGCCGGCAATTTGCCCGATATTAAGTTTATACAGCGATTTGTACCCTTCTTTACACCGGCCGAGCGGCGCAACGCTCACTGAAACACGTCATGCGATTACGATTGTTATAACTGTTAAGTGCAGAACGAAGTGCCTAGTCACTAAATTCATCTATAAGTATATTTAACTTATATATATATATAGCCCATCACAAATTGTCAACAACAACCAGGACCTATTGTGCACCCATAGGAGCCCTATGGACATCGCCTATGGCCTTTAAGAAATATACTTTGGTATATACTCTTCTAAACATAGTATACTCTCTCTAAATAGAAAATTTGAGAACTACGCACTTCATAAAAGTCAAGAGCAAAACTACTTCTTAAGGAACGCTTCAGGTTACATTAAATGAGTCAGACCGCATCGACGTCATCCTTACATTTGACCGGCTTACCTCGCATAAGAACTTATTTGCTTCGAAATAAAGTACCACAGCGCAGTGTGCGTTTCCGTCGCAACTCGCAGCCCGCAGTCGGTCAGAAGCGATAGACACCGATGATTAAACCAGCGTGCGGAGTTTAACGTCCCTACGCCTGTTGTTTCATTTTATTTAACACTTCCTTTTACTGCGACTTACAAAAATAAATAACAAAGTCAAGCCGTCGTTGCCTAGCGATGTAGCATTCGACTGGAAATGCGACGGTTGTGGGTTTAGTTCTTACTCGGTTATGCATAATTTTTATTTCATCCGTAGGGAAACAAGACTAAGCGCGGTGCAGAGTTCTGCCACTCAACAAGCAAGACCGAAACTTGGGCGGTGAGTGGGGGACGGAGTGACCTAACACTCGGTTCACTTTGAATACCCTGCGAAATATAAATATGTATATTATGTAATACAATGAAATTAGAATAGTTGTATATAACAGACAGTGGTTTATTGTGCACATCCATCAAGCTAGCAACTAATGTTAGAATTATTGTCAATTTAATTGAAGTATATTATAATGAATGTAAAGCTTATATTTATAAGGAGCTTATATTTATAGAAGTCGAAACAAACAATGGTGTGACGTCGGGTGTACCGTAAAGCAAGTTTCTCGCGAGACTCACTGACTCCGCACTAATGAGTTGGCTTGTATTATTGCTTACGAGCTTTCTTAATTTAATTAACTTGTGTAAATTGACCCTTTATCGAAATGCAGTCGGTGAGTATGAGCGGTCGGTGGGAACATTGGCGTCTTTGTGCGAGGCGACACGCTCGCACGGCAATGCCAGTATTTACTTATTGAAGCTTGGACGCAGCTTCAAATCAAAAAGTAAGTTCAAATTTATATTTTTTTATTCTTTACTAAACGTGAAATGTCACTTTAAAAATCTAAACTTGTTTTCGAATTGATCTGGCATTGTTATTTATATTTTTTATATCAAAATAAGCTCCTCGTGCATATAACGAAGTACGAGTACCTACCCCCACAACAACAACAACAACAACTAGCGTGCTTGCCGTGTGAACTACAGCGTGACACCGCGACAGCGGACACTCGACACTCGACACTCGACACCTGTATTTAATTATTTACATGAATGATAACTTAATTACATTTCAGAGCTTATCAACAAGTGACCAGTAAATGTGACTAAATATGTCATGTAGTGACGTTACGTACGTAGAGTATCAAAACTGGACTGAGCGAGTTTTCTAACATTCTGTTCTATCTATGTTGAAAATGATATATAACAGTGATATTGTGTATATAATACATATATTTTTCAGTACATACAATTAATCTTGAAACGGTTTTAACAGAGGGTCTCATTTTAACGTAATGATTTTGCATTCTTCCGCCTTACGACAGTAACTACAGTGAAGTGATAGCCACTTAGAGCTTTTTGTTAATTATTACCTATATAATTAATTTAATAAGCTTTTTGTTAATTATTATAATTATAATATCTATATATAGTACGAGCAAGTTAATTTCTGCACATAATATAATACCTCTTATCGCCCCGTAATGATGTACAGTCCGGACAGCCCGGATAGCCCGCTCGGAGGACTTAGCGGCGGACAGTAATTGCTCTCTTATCACATTAGTCAAACAAAGAGCCCTGATAACGCTCGCATTACGTGCGAGGAAATTGTAATTCAATAAACTGATAGTCGTGATAGCGCAGTACCTACTACCTGCTACCTACGAGCGTCTACGGGAACTACTTACTGTTTGTTCGTCTCTTTAATACGATGAATGTATGACTTTTGGAATTTAATAAAATAAATAAGTGGGATTGGATGGATTCAATGCTGGACAAGTGATGTTAGTTAGGTTTAATATTTATTCCAGAATATATAATAGTTTCCTTTAGGGATATTTTCCTATTTTAGTTAAACAAAGTAGAGAATAAAAACCAAAAGAAAAATAAATGTGAATATAATAAACTATAAAAATATACTATCATCTAAGAATGAGGAAATTTATAACTTAGGTATTATAAAGTAATTATAGGTATTTTTAAACACATAAATGTTAAATCAGACCAGATTTTTTGCACAATCAAGAGAATGCCTCAATTTATATTGTAAAACAAAATTAAATATAACAAAGTTGAGTGAAGCCGCGTGTGACGACTAGTTCAGCATAAAACAATATTAAACAATTTACTGCGGGAAGAGACAGATGGTGTGTTATCAGCTTATCAGTCACTCGGGCGGGCGGCGCGCCACCTCATGCTGCTCATGTCATATATATCGATTTTACATTCTGCTCGTTAGTGTAAATAAGTGTAAGCACTTGTGTCATTTACTGTACCTATCATGTTTGTTACGAGTATCTTATTAATTTTATAAATTTGAGAGTTTGAAAGGTTCCACTTTCACTCAAAAACTACTGAACAGATTTGGAGCAGATGACATAAACGCGAGGAATATAACCAACCTACTTCATAAATGAGTTGTCTAATCCAAAATAAATTTATCAATTCGAACCAGTACTTCCTGAGATTACCCCACTCAACCAAACAAACTCCAGTGTATTTGAGGTTTGTACCCTCACAGCCTTTTAACTAATCACTTAGAAACATTATCAACTCAAACTTTCAAATGGAGAAGAACTGCTCCGCTAGTTAGTGATGAAAGAATGGCAAAAAAGATTTATGATGGAAAAGTGTGTGGTGAGAGAGGTGGGGGGAGACCTCAGTTGACCTTCGAAAAAACAGTATCAAAGATACTGGAGGTAGATCACGTAAAAAGTATGAGGATCCCTCGGAGGCCATGCATGAAGAGGTTAATGACAGTGGACGAGGCGAAACCCCGCTATGTATAAAGTTATTTAGAATCATTTCGAGTTATGTCCTTTTAAATAAACACAATTATAATACATTACTCTGGTGAAATAAAAACGCATTTTAATTAAATAAATAATGTGTAACCTTTTATGACAAAGACGGGTGCCTAAAAAAGGGGTTTTTTTATATCTGAGGGTCATTCGAAACAGATCGTTAGCGAAAACGATACTGCGCGCTAATTGAAGTTGGTTACGGCATTCACAGGTTGTTACTAATTGTATAATAATAATAATAATAAAGCCTTTTTTACATATCTCATAAGCTTACAATTCAAATGTGTTTTAGTAGTACTAGTATGATAGTATTTTTTAAGTTTATGTAAGTTATTGTTAGTAAAATTAGTCATGTACGTTTTTGATTTCATTGATATGAATCTTTTGTTGAGTAAAGGCCTCCTCCCATTGCTTCCACTGGTCTTCGCTTTTGTTTGTCTTGTATTCAATTCGTATTAACAGTGTTTACGTAGATAGAACGAAAACGATAGATAGAATCTCCATATAGATGTTATATTTATTATATATTTAAAAAAATACCAATTTATTGCAATAAATGATTGACATGAAGCGATTACCAGATGTTGCTTATAAATATAATTGAGCATCGACTATAAAGATTACTTTGAATCTTTAATAGATCTTTTACTAACATCGGTGCGCGTCACATACTACAGCCCGCACATCCTGTATAACAGGGCTCCGGTAAGCCAATCCCCAGTAATTGGCGCGATCAATTAGCGGCGTTCGGCGACCGACAGATTATCGGCCACGTTTGAGCTGAACATGCTGCTCTCACGGCTCACGAGGGTGGTGGTGGTGGCGGGTTGGCTCGCGGCCGCGGACGCGTATGGGGAAGGTACGTTTCTTAACTAACAGATAATCGGTCCAGATTTAAATTACACGAAGAATTATTAAATGGAGCTCTGTGGTCCTCTACGAAGCGCTATGGTTGTGAGACTGAATTACGAAAATTATAACATATTTATAATTTGAAAGTAAAAAAATCAGCTTTACGCCGTATTCCGCACACAGCAGGGTAGACAGAGGAAACCTATTAATAAATAATAATTCAATCCCTCGAGTGGGAATCGAACCCACAACTGTCGTGCTTACAGTCACCCGCTTGTGGCTCTGCGGCACGACGGCCTCGATGTTCCTACAGTGTATTCGCCACTTTATACATTGTAGTCACGTCCAAGGTAATATTACTTCACTCGGTCTCTCTCTGCAGGCGAGGCGCGACGCGGGGCTCCGCTGGCGGGCGCGCTGAGCTCGGTGGGCGGCGACGGGGAGCGCGCGCCACCGCTGTACCGGCCCGGCTCGCAGGCGTCAGTACCACTCACACTGAGTGACCACTTCATTTCTTGTTTTTAGGAAGGATATTTAGACAATATCTGGTGAAAAGAACGTCGTTCTTTTTTTTTTCCCAATTTCGTGAAATTGCATTTGTCTCTTTGTCTGAACGAAGCGGAGAAATTAATATAAATCAAATAAATCAATTGTTATGATCAAACTCACAACGTGGTGGGATTAAATTATACTCTTTTAGTATTTAATACACTTAATTTTAGTTAGTGTGATCCCGGTTTAGAATAGGATCACCCTGATACTGTCGGTATCGTAATCCCTCCATTCCTCCCATAAAAAAAAATAGTAAACACGATGTTAGCCTACTTGGAATATAAATATAATTAAATTAAGTTGAAATTAAATCAGCTTCACGCTGTATCCCGCGCACAGCAGGGTAGGCAGAAGGAACCTCGTGTTAAGACACTCCGTTCCCCCCTTTCTACTGAATTCTAGATGCATTGCGTTTTGAGTGGCAGAAACCAACGCCACGCTTATCTTAAAACCAGAGCGAAGAAATGGAAATATAAAGGTAAATAAATATTTATTTACTTGAGTGGGGATCGTCGCGTCACAGTAACACGCTTGTCCCGCTGCGGCACGACGGCGTATTATAATTACCTTTTCGTTGTTATATACATATGTTTTAAACTCTTTCATTAGCTACGTAGTCTCCCAGTTCGTAAAGCCCAAGCCCCCCCACCAGTACTGGGAGGAGGAGACCTCTCAGTCGCTGGTTCCGGAGAACCGGAACTGCCTGCTGTGCGAGACCACGGACTCGGGCGCGTGTCGCGCCATGCCCTCCTGCGTGTACTGCGAGCCCACCGTCACGGCGCTGTGCGAGCGCAGCACGCCGTGCCTGCGCTGCACAGGTGCGCCGGACCCGACTGCTAGGAGAAAATGATTTTGCTTATATTCTAATCAAAACATACATACCCATCATACTATTATAGTTAATACACAAAAATAAATATCTCAAATAATTAAGACAGTCCGTTCCCGTTGATACATGATACATTGAAGGCTGTGCTGCACGCTCTGTACCATGACTGCCACGGCTTCAGTTTCAACTAAATTGGTCTCTAAAATTTCGTTTCTACATTTCTTATAAAAATAAGGCATTTTTGTAAGTGCTGATGATGATAATTCGCTCTTTTTGGTTGACATGGAATCCTTTCAGTTAATTTGCTTGTAGGCTTTCCTTTTTTAAAATTCCATTACAAGACTACTTATTATACGATACCACATTAAGGCAAAAAATACCAATATGTTTAAATATGTGATCACTTTTGTGGATGAGTAATGACATGTGCTCTAGCGAGAGAGTCAGAGAGAACGGAGAGCGGACACTACACGCTACATGTGTGAATATGTGTTAATGTGTATGAAAGTCTGTAATAACCACTTCATTTATAATACTCGTGTTACTCTTATTTAGTGATAAAGAACCCGTTCTTCAAATGCATCCCGGGAGAGAAGTACATGGACGAGTGCGACTCCTGCCGCTGCACAGACGGGCGCGGCGGCTGGTGCACCGACCAGTTCTGCGAGTTCCGCTCTCTGCATCTCTACGCGCTCAAACTCTCTGATGGGGAGTTTTATTGAAAAATAAATGACAATTATAGTTTTTATAGACTAAGCGAATATTTATCATTATGATATTTTCAAATTCTTTGGTTGACTAAGCAAGTTGTAACTGTTAAGGAATACGTTAATTCACATTTTTTCCGCACGCAATTCGAAATAGACAAAACAAAGAAAACCTAACAGCCTGTATTGTATTATTTGAATCTTTTAAATGTAATATATTAAAACTCGGTTTGTACCAGAAACTAAATTATAATATCAAAAGATCTACAAAAAGCCCGAATACGAGTGTGAAATCAATTCATTTTTAATTTTGAAATTTAAATTATAATACTGACAAGTAATATTTCTAAAGATTTGACGTGAATAGTAAATCGTCAATGATCACATATTCGTAATGTATATTCCTTCTACCCCGTCCTTCGCCCGGCGTCCTTCGTGGCGACATCCACATGACGTCGCCACGAAGGACGTGTTCCACCGACGATGGGAAATTTAAAATCCATTTATAAGTAACAATATTAATGATTCTTACATGAATGATAATCAATATTGATTTTTAAGCTAAGTGTAATGCGGAGTACAGTCGCAACGGTCTTCCGTACGCTATCGCATCCTACAACGGAAGGTACGACAATGCTACCGAACTTAACTAATTGACACAAATATTTACTTATCGCGCGTCAGCCGAGCGTTCACGCGCGTCTCCTCGTCCCGACGCCTCCACTGCCGCTCCTTCACGAGCACGAGGCCGGGTGGTCGCCCATTGTGCCACTGCATTGTCAAAGGCGGTACAAGTAATTACATTCCAAATTTAATAATTGTGACATCGTTATTTAAATTGAACGTAAAACTAACTGACTATTTTATGTAATTTTCACGATTGTTGCACATTTGAAATGCCTAACGCGATTCATCCGATTAAAACCGGATGAATCGCTTATATTTAGTTTTATACATTTTTTGAATCCTACCTTCGTGCCGTACTACCCGCTCACTGACTAGGTACTACAAGCTGTTCGAAACGTCGAGATCCCAAAAATGTATACAATTAAATATAAACGATTAATCCAGTTTAATAGTTTCTTTTAAAATCATTCTTTTTTAGTTACATTTATTGTTCAGGACATCTGGAAGGTTAACCACGTGTACAATATAACCCTAAGCGTTAATCTTGTATGTATCAAATTGAAATAAAAAATATTAAAATGCAGAACGATAGATAGATAGAGTTCCTGTGACTCCTGCAAATTAAACTACTCTCACACTAAAGGTATAAAAACGTTTCCGATCTGGAAACGATCTCAAAGAAGGGACTTTGTAATTGAGCTTTTAACAGCTCTGCGGGCCTCGCGCAGAGTCTATGAAACAGCAACTTATGGACGTATCGATGATACAAAGGCGGTGTTATTGTTGGCGACATAATAGAGTAAACATGTGGACTGAGCGCGGCTCAGTCACGACTGACGCGGCCGGAAATGCGCTTTGTCACGCCGCGCTGTGATTACGAGCTTGGACTCGCCGGCCTTAAGACCGTTGTGGGTTCGATCTCTACTCGGAGAATGAATATACGGTTGTACGCATAAACAATATTAAATGCGTATATTCATTCCCATATCTATTCTATTGTACTCGTATAGGATAAAGATCACAAAATAAAACTATAGTGCATTGTTAACATTTATTATATTCATCATAACTAATATAGCACTTTTAAAATAGTTGAGCTTATAATACTCCTATTGAAGTTTACAAAATCTGTGCAGCCCTCACGCAGCCCTAACGCAGCGGACCGCGGACCGCGGACCGCCCGCCGCGACTCCGACCGCCTAATGTCGTGTAATAATCGTAAATATTGCTAAATAAATATCAACAAGTAGCTACTTATTATAAGGGATTACTATTGTTCGTCATTACCTCTAAACGTTCGGGGGGCTTCCTAATTACGGACCTCAAGCTACGAAACCCACAAAGAGTTATTGAAAGCACAAAACTAATGTAGTGCGGGATCTTAGACTTCCGTTGTGAACATTTGTAACGCTTTCAAAGTAGTACGAGTATACTCGAAATAGTTTAAAGTAATGTTTAAAAAACCCTTTATGTTTTATGTATTCTATAGAATCTATCAATACTTTTATTTTTGAGGTATTTAATTTGTTCTTTTATTATAAATTGGAACTGTTACATCTTACAAATTTAGACAAAAACAAATACTTTTATATAGATAATCTAAAGAATTTCTTTCGATGGTGATACAGAGGTCCAGGCAATAAGTGGTCTGGGCGCCGATGTGAGAAAAGTCCTCACAATACGCGCCTCCTCTCAAGCAATACTGTCTTCTGTATCCGATTCTTGACGCAACAGCTGAGCGACAACCACCACTGAGACAACCACAACTGAGATGGTGGTTGAGTTGAGTCTAGTTGTCCAGATAACTTACAACATGATGTGTCTGTTTTCTAAAAAATATTTTTGCCTTTATCTGATTGATTTTGCTGGTTTTAGTATATATTTTTTTGTAATATTGCTAAATATTAGAACGTCGATATCTAATACACTATTTGTACATTTTGAAGGAGACTTATGGGAGCCAATACAACGTAGTAAAAAAATCTTTTCATGCAGTCGGTACCCAATAAACGTGTAATATATTATATTAGTGTAATATAAGTCACAAAACACGACCCCGAATGAGCAATTGAATACTTCATAATAGATTTGACAAATAAGGTTTTTCTCAATTGTCGTATCGAATAGTATTTATAAGCTCACGCGCGAACGCACCGCAATACTACGAGTGTATTGGCATCAGGAAATTAGAAAAAAGCTGACCCAAAAACCGCATTCGCACGGATCAAGCAAAAAATACAAAAGTGGTACATATCGGTGACACCCACCGGGGCGCACAATGGGGACGCTAGAGATAGAGATACACGTCACCAGTGTGTACCTGCGCGCGGACTCTACGCGCTTCTGTCTGTCTGGCTGTCACACAGGCGTTGCAGCGCATCGTGTATATTCTCGTGAGAGAAAGAACAAACATTTTAAAAGATGAATGGCTATTTATTACTTAATGAAGCTTAAAATCCCAGAGATTCATAAAATTATGCGAATAAAAATTCACAGGAGAAAACGTACGATCGATTGTAATCTCTTTTGGTCTCTTGTCTTGTCGCATGGTCTCTTTTGAAATTGGTAAAAATGTCCAAAATATATTTTTGTCGAGATGTACGTCGTGTACGTCATTTACCCGCGTAAATTTAATACTTCTACATTTCCACTTGAAATCTGGAAACTGAACAGTTTCACTGTACAGTCTGGCACTCTTGCTGTCAATTTTTTAATTAACAATCTATTTGAGACGATTATTTTTTATGAAGTATTTGATATTTCTATATATTTATTAAGTATAAGTCTCGATCAGCGATACCTCGTGAGGTGTATACGTATTCAAAGATTACTGAACAAACGTCTGAATCACCTGAAAGTCGAGACGAAACTGAAACAAACTAAAAGCTGCGCGGGAGTCACCGAGTGAAGTCGGCCGGTCTGCACTGTTGTTAGTAAGCGCTAGTTAAACGTTGCTTATTTTTGTTAAGGTTTATTGTTTGAAAATTTTATATTTATGAAATTTGAATTTTATGGCCAAGTATACAGAGATACAGAAGTATACAGAAGTATACAGTTAATTTCACCCCAGATCTTTATAGTTTGAGAATAAAGTGAAATCTACATTTTTTATCAGATAATGGAAAGGGAGATGATTTTTTCTATTTACTATATTAGGAAAATCTAAACATTTCAGAATATGGTTAAAACAACTTATATGATTATATTTAGCCAGTCATATTTCAATCTCACATTATAATATTAAAGAATCGTAATATTTTATATTATTTTTCACATAATTCTTTATATTTAAAAATTAAGAAATCTATGTAATATTATTTGAACTTGAATTATTTTAATATACATTTAATATTATTTTTTTAAATAAATTGTTATATTCAGAACCAATAAAAATATACCTCCTATATAAATATAATTTTTTGCTTTTTTTTTATGTTTTTGTTTTTTTTTGTTGTTTTTTTTTTTAAATTTATATCATGAATATATATATATATTTATATATATATATATTCAAAATTTCAAACCAATCCTAAAGAAATTAATCAAAATACCTGAACTGTTTAGACATAGGATATTTTTTTCACTTCACGATTTTTATCTATACCTGTATTTCGTGTGACGCACACACACACATCGTACTACACAAATACAACTAAGCGTTAGTGTGGGTGCTCATGTCATGTCATTTACAAATGGCGTTTTATTTCAAAACGATAATTTTAGTAGTGGTTTTGTTTGAATAAATAACTAAACCACCACGATATAACTAATTTAAATATATATAGTAAATAAAGTGTACTATTATTTAGTTTCTAGTAAACTTTTGTTAACATGTGATGTTATATGATAGTGTCAGTCAGCTCTGGCGCCCCCGCACCGTTATCTGTGTACGCACAGCTGAATGATACGTTGTAAATATAACGTATTTAGCAAAGAAATATAAATTGTAGTTATTGTATGTTACGTCACTCATGTAGCTCAACAGCTACATGAGCAGGTCAGAAGTATTTTGAGTCAAAAAGTTGAAAAACTTAAATGTACGGACATTTTGTATGAATTAAATTACAATTATAAATTTCTTATAGTTTTTGTATGTAACATAAGTGAGACCGTCCATGACGCAGCGGCGTAAGGAGTCACTGTACAAATGTGAAATTAAATATTTATTTAAATTTATATTTCCATTTCGTTTCCAGAATTCAGCGTAAAGTGGGCAACGTCTTGAGGCCGGCCGTGGCGCAGGGGCACAAAATGTGCTGCAAAATCGACTGGTTGTGGGTTCGATCCCCATTCGAGGAAAGAAAATATTAATTTATGTTTTCATTTCTTCGCTCTGGTGAAGTCAGCCGTGTGATCCTGGTTTAGAATAGGATGACCCTGGTACTGTTGGAGTCGTAAGAGGCGACTAAAGTACGTGTGGTAGAGTCACGTTGCCAGGAATGGCAACACGCACGGGTAGATTCCACCGGATTAATACCACCCCCGGCATTTAAAACAGGCGTGATGTAGTGGCTCTTGCCACTGCGTTTCGCATTAGGCAATGCCGGGCCCCGGCGCCCAACATCCTCCACCTTAAAGGCCGGCAACGCACCCGTAGCTCCTCTGGTGTTGCACGGGGTCGTGGGCGGCGGTGATCACTTACCATCAGGGCACCCGAACGCTAGTTTGCCTTGTCCTCTCCCATAAAAAAAAGTCTTAGCACTAGATTCTTTCTGCCTTCTCTGCTCTCTGTGTGCGGGAAGCTGCTTGCAGCAAATACGACGCTCGTGCCTATACCATACATGCACGCTTGATATTCTTGTGTACCAATGGACCTTGGAGCTGGACGTTGAATAGTATTTCAGCAACAAAAATGAACGACAAAGGAATCCTGTAAGGGTTCCTTGTGTTTCTTTTCTGAAATACGGAACCCAAAAAATTGTATGCTGGTTAACTTTTATGTAAACTATTTTATGTAAACGATCTAGTTGTTACCGTCAATTCCACTGTTCTTATACAAGCAGAAAATTGATATTTTATTAGTCGACGTTGCGCAGTCTAAGCCGAATATCAGTCTGTTAACAAAACCACAACCGTAGTTACAGGTTTGATTCACACACGAGCGACTTTAATTTACATTTCATCGCTCTGATAACAAGACAAACCGCAACGTTGAGTTCTGTCACTTAACATGCATTGTCTCGAATATTGACATCAAAAAACCTCCTGAAGATAAAGTAATGAATTTTATTTACTATTAAAGTAATATATTATGTAATAATGGTTTTTTTTTAAATGTTTGGTTTGCAATTTTTTTTAATGACATATACTACCATGTAACAGGGTAGTCAGCGGTCTAAGTTCCCGACGCATTGCATAGATTTCGAGATCCTAGGTATTGAGAGGCGGAATCCAACGCCGCGTTATGTTATGTTACACGTTACTAAAGCGAGGAAATGAAAATATGTAATTCATTTTTAGAATGGGATTTGAAACCACGACCGTCACGTCCACGATAAACGTTATTTAATATTGTGTATATGTTATGTTGTGGCCAAAAGGAGTGCGAGTGCGGGTCGCGCGCTCTCCCCAAATAAGTCAATCCGCGCGCATTCTGCAACTGTCTATTAATATCCTTCACATTTGTATGTAGTCACTCACGTACAGCAGGCACGCGATTGCGAGCTCTATCTCCACCGGTTACAGATCGAAATAGAGTGAGTCTACGCGTCGACTCTACCTGCCCGGTGTCTTGCGTGCTGGGGCGTGTGCCGCTGAGCGCCTATAATGTCAGCATTTCAGTTCAATTTGCGCTGAGGTCTCTGCGACTCGCGGGCCGTCTGAACTCATCCTCCCACAATATTTAAATTGCACTTTAAACTTTTAGCGGTTGAAATGAAATTTGTTCCGCGCTTTATGAGTCCAGAAATAACTAAACCAGTTCTTTTCAAACAAAAATCGACTCTATTTGATAGAAGTGAGCCTTCATTTTGCGTAAGCGGCATATATATATATAAGACTATTAAAAGGTTACATTGCATTGAGGTTCTCCCGAAATGGAGTCACAGTGCAATACTTCTGTCACTTTCATACCTTCGTATACTTCAATCGGACTGAATATCCGTCTCTTTTTGTCAGACGTGGTACGTGGTGCCCGTATGTGTACACTGGCCGCTGGTGTTTAAACTCGCTGTTTCCTACGAATTGCCCAAGATAATAAAATTAAAACAATTAAAATATCGACTCTAGATTACATTTCATTAAAGAAATGTTCATTATCAATAACATAACGCTATAAATTTAATCAAAATAAAGTACCTTACTAACTCATTTACATATTTATTAATAAAAATTACATTCGAGGCCAGTAGTGGCGCAGGCGCACAAAGTGCGACTGTAAAATCGACTACTTATTTATACTCGATAAAATGGATTACTTATTTAAGACTATATTTTCATTTCTTCGCTATAGCATCGAGGCAAGACGAGACTTGATTTAATTAATTGGACAATTACAGTAGTACTGTGATAATAGTTGTTCAGTACCTGACTCCTGTGAAGTGAGTGAGTCACAGCGAGTCACAGCGAGACACAGCGAGTCACAGTGAGTCACAGCGAGTCACAGTGAGTGAAGCGAGCGAGGTGAGTGAGATAAAGTCGTATATTACGCAATACGTACTCGTGTTATCACAACCGAGTGGTCTGCGAGGTGTCTATTTACGGCGGGTTCTGTTGATTTCGCGCGAGCGATGCTAGGACTTGCGTCAACAGTCGACGTAACAGAGCACAAATACAAATACGCGGATCTCAATGTCGCGTCTTTGCTACGTTACTAAAGAGCGGAAATTAAAATATTGAATATTTAATTTTGTTGGAGTGGTAACGGATCTACGACCTGTCGCGATTAAAGTCGCACACCCGTGCCCCTGCGCCGCTACTTGTTAACAACAAAGTTTGCGGCAGCCGTACTACATACTACTACGAGTGGAGTAGTAGCGAGAAAAAAATTGAGCTGAACTTTATCATTTTAAAATGTGATTTTTTTATATTCTTAATGTAGAAGTAGCCAATCCAGAATAATATAACTTGACACTCAGAAATCCGCACCCAAGGTGTTAGTACCCGTTATGCCGTGAAGTGGCTGCTGGCCCGCTCTGTGATAGTTCATATAACGATATTTTTCGATTGACCATACAACATACAAATAAACAAAACATACAAATTCAACACGACTTTAAATACATTGGTCATAGTAATAGTTCATGTACTCCTTTAGAAATTACTAATGAATGTAATCATTCTATCGTATTATGTAATTCAGATTGATTCTGTATTCCACACACTGCAGGGTAGGCAGAGGGAACCTCGTGCAAGGACACTCCGTTCCCCTTTTTCTGCTGAATTCTGGAGGCTTTGCGTGTTGAGTGGCAGAACTCAACACCAGTTTGAAGAAATAGAAATATAAACGTAAATAAATATTTCACTTATTGGAGTGGGAATCGAACCCATAACTGCCGCGTTACAGTCACACCCTTGTGCCGCTGCGCCACGATGGCCTATTATGTAATTCAATATTTAATAATTCATATGACATATCATACGATGGTGAGTGATTTCATTACTTATTTATTTCTCTGTTTTAGCAGAGACTCGTTCCAGTTCGTGCTCCGCCGCAGTCGCGATAATCGATCAACAATCAGGCAGAAAATGGAGAACAGAAGTTGTTAGAACCTGAATAAGTATTCAGTAAAACTTGTAGTTTTTCTGATGCCGCAGGTTGCTTCATAAATATTCTATTCTGTTACAGTACTAATTTCAAATATCTCCGGTAGAGAAGTCGAGAGTGGGCTGGTTGCAGGCTAATATTACACGCAGTGGGTCAGTGCCGCGCGAGTAGGCACCCACGCCACCTCGCGTTGGGAAACTGGTTCTGCCAACTGTATATGTAGAAAATATTAAAATATTTAATAATTTATGAAAAATATGTAAAATTTTACTCTTAATAATTTCATTTATCTACTTGCTATTGGTCTCTATGTCTCTTCGAACCCCATCGAGTTTGAAGAACACCTTCGGCCCAACCGACTCCAACTGCAGTCCTCGTAACTCACTAATAAATGAAAAGAGTTTTATTTGTGAAATACATTTGAAATGTTTACGTTAAGTAGGTACCTAATACCTGCCAACACACGCTTTGGCAGGAGGACCACCACATGTTGCGAACAATGAACTTAGAATTATATAGGTTGTCATCAATACTCATATGAATTAAATAAATACGTCCATGTCACGCGTGTTCATGTAATTAAATCAAACGTCACAGTTATCCTTTGTGTTCCCATTGTTTATCAAACGTAACAACTCCGCCGCCGCCACCACCGCCGCCACCACCAGCGCACGCTCTCCGCAGCCCTCTCTCAATTGTTACTGTAAACAGAGTAGCTAGTGGCCCGTAGCTCTGAGCGTGGGAACGCGGCGCGTGTAGTATTGGAGATCAGCTTATTTAACTTATTTAGCTTACATTTATACATAAATGTATATCAATGAGGCCAGTCGTGCCCCCCCCCCCCCCCCCACACTGCAAACACGACAGGTTGTGTGTTGGATTCCGACTTGATGATATGAAATATTTGAATTTTTTTGCTTTGGTGTCGAGGCAGAGGGAGCATGTGGCACATGATATTCGTGAAGCTGAATATATATTTTCATATTTATTTAAATAAGTGTTCTAATGTGTTATTGTTTTGATGTCGCGGGAAATATTAAGAAAGTAATGTTTGATACAAATATTACCTACAATTCATGTAATATATTTTTATACCAATATAAAATAATTTAAGAATGTAGTTTACTGTAGTGTAGTTGTTCTCCACACGATTTCTCTAAAACATCTCATTGATTCTCATTTAGTGAACTGATTGATAGAACGAAGGGAGGGTGGTGGAGGTCGAGGGAGGTCGAGGGAGGGCGGCACGCGGCGTCGGGCGACCAGAAAAGACCAACAATGGCCAATTAATAGAGGAAACGAACCGCGGAGTGATATTATCGCGATTGGATACAATAAAGGACAAATTAAATACACAGTCCGGATAATTTGACCGGATTAGCGTCATATGCTCGTTGGGGGTGAACTGACGATATTGGCTGTATTATTATTGATTTAATTTAGATTTTTATAGAGACATCGCGTATCAACGATAATATATATCAGCTTCACGCTGTATCCCGCACACGGCAGGGTAGACAGAGGGAACCTAGTGTTGAGACACTCCATTCCCCACACTGCCGATTTCTGGAGGCGTTGCGTGTTGAATGGCAGAACTCAACGCCGCCCTTTTGCCTCGACACCAGAGCGAAGAAGTGGAAAAATAATTTTTTTTTGGGTTTGGCTTGTTCTTAGTAGTAGTCTCCTGTGTTGTTGAAGATAGACGTTTCACGTTTCCGCTAGGAGTCACTTTTAATACTGATGCTGATTTTTTTTACAGATGCAGTGTTAGTTTGTTTTGTAAGATCCACAGACGTCGGAGCGGTCGTCGCCGCTGTTTATAGAGCGCCCACTTTATTTATAATTATTTCTTTAGACGAGCCGCTCACTTTTTCCCAATCTTTTTTCTTGATACCCAATACTTTGTTATCAGCAAGACTTTTTTCTGTGAAATCTGTGACTTTCTCACCTTTGTTTGATGTAAAACGTAAAACAAAAGTAGATGCGAGCTTGGAAGGAACACATTGGTCACTATAGATTTTTTTTTTTATGGAAGAGCACAAGGCAAACGAGCGTTCGGGTCACCTGATGGTAAGTGATCACCGCCGCCCACGACCCCATGCAAAACCAGAGGAGCTACAGGTGCGTTGCCGGCCTTTAAGGTGGAGATGAAGGGCACCGGGGCCCGGCATTACCTAATGCGAAACGCAGTAGCAAGGGCCACTACTTCACGCCGGTTTTAAATGTCGGGGGTGGTATTAAATCCGTTCGAGTCTGCCCATGCGTGTTGCCATTACTGGCGACGTGACTCTACCACACGTACTTTAGTCGCCTCTTACGAGACCGACAGTACCAGGGTGATCCTATTCTAAGCCGGGACCACACGGCTAAAAGCTTCGATATCAACGATGATGACAATATTAAATATTTAAAATTCTTTACATGACAAAATTCTTATACAATATATTTTCTCTACATTTTGGACATTTTTACACCATCGAAACATTATTTAAATACTGAATGTTTATTTAATAGTAAATGGATTACGTATGTAATAAATACGTCTTTAAGGCCTTTTGCTAATATATGAAGCATATTATATATAATAGTATAGATATATACATGACAGTTATTGGTACACTGAGCGGCGACGTCAGTCAATTAGGGCCGCGCTCGGTCCACGCGCCCCGCACGCGACCCGCGACTCGCAAGCGAACTGACAGACATGCCTCTCTATACATGTTAAAGCTGTAGCTTTGATATGTATACATAGGCATAGGAAACTATAATTTGCTAAAGTGTGTTATTGGCATCACATTAGACAATCGATAAATATTTAATATTTATCGATATTCTGATGTCGTTTTGTTTGTAGACGATTCGTGCTTTTAATAAAAGCGCACTCGAATCCATCAACTAGGTACATATGTCAAATTTATATATTATACATATATATATAAAATACTATACAATAAATATAGCAACGTCTGTTGTATTGTTATAATCTTTGCCCCAAAATCTGTACTGATTTTATTAGTCAGGTTATTTGTCCGCACGCGGCTCCCAGGCGGCTCCCAGGCGGCGCAGCAGCTCACAGGAGTTGCCCTTTTATTGCACCAATTTTCGTTCTAATTGATTTATAATCTCTGCAAATATCCTTACTTGCTTTGTTACAACTTCTATCAACACATTCACCTACGTAATATATTATATGTATATAGATATTAGTTATTTTTTTGCTTTACGCATATAGCAGGGTGGGCATGGAACTTAATACATACTCTGTTCCGTACTATTGCGACTTTTGAGTCCTTGTGTGTTAACTGGCAGAACTCAACGCCGCGCTTTGACTGTTATCAGAGGGAGGGAAAAAATTAAAATAATTAATTCCTAAAAGAGGGTCTCGAACACGGCACCATGTACATCACCACGAACACATCACAGCGGCGACACATTATTCGTATTTTTTTATAATTACGACTAATTTTATATTTTCTTATTTTATATCTTATAATAATTTAAATACTAATAAGGATTATAAAAAAACATGACACCATTGTTTTCATTAAAAAGTTTTACAGTTTTTATGCCGCGCTCACCGTATTAACAGAACGCGAGTTGCAGGCACTACTCCCCACTACTACCCACTCTGGAAGAAGACTGTGAAAATATTGGTCTAAGGCTGCGTCAGTGTAAATGATAAGATATTAGGACTACCGGTAATAGAGTTAACGGTGTTTTAGTTGCTTTGCTGAGACGGCGAATCGTCAGCACAGCTGCGCGTGTCACCGTACATCATTTAGTGCTGGTAGCGACGCTGTAGGATATGAGGAGTCAGCGTAGCTGATCGAATCCGCAATGAAGATTTTATGAATGAAAAATGAGCCGTTAGAGAGGAGGAAACCTTGGTTGACTTTCGAAAGTACACTTTCAAATATAACGGAGGAAGATCATGTAAAAAGCATGAAGACTTCACGGAGAAGTTAATGACAGTGGATGAATCGAAACAGATCGTAGCCTATATACGCTACGATCGTATCGTAGCGTTTTGCACTCCGTTCTTTCTGACTACTCCCATAGATATACACCATGAAGCTAATGTAATGTAAAAAGTTTTACAATGTGAAATGATTAATAAAAAATAAAAATTTCATAAAAGCGTCACACACGTGACTACGTCTCTAAAGACAACTGTGGGAAACTAAATGAGCTTCTCGTTATAACGCGACGTTATGTAACGACGCCGTTATCCGCCAGTTGTTATCAGGCAGATCAAACCAATAACCGGTAACTCAATGTACGGAGCGCGGACTTACAGAAAGCTTCATCTACAACGTAACAAACAAGAAATAAAACCTTATTCGTTTGCAGTAAAGTCTACAATGCTTCAGCAATGCACAAATGTATGGCCATTAAACTAGTTGTATCGACACACGCTCAGAGATCAGATGTGAAGGAGGATTACAGTTGTCGATTTGCGCCAATTAGTGAGTGATGCGTTATCGCAACTCTCGGTGTGTGTATGGTCGGCACAGCGTTTCTACGTACATTGATATCGCAGTACGCGGTGAGATAACACTGTATTGTAGCGCGTTTTGTGGGAGACTTTATATTCACTGTGGATGGGAATTACTTTATTGAAGATCGGTTATCTGGTATTTATTTAAAATACTTTTTAAATCCAGTTAATAAATTATTAAAAGTGTCATGTTGTGAAAAGACGTAAGATGTTTTATTGTTAATATATCTAATTCCATAAAATAAAATCCATGACAAGAACTTTTATTTGTATGAGTAAGAACATATTTGTCACAGTAATATAGAGTGAAGTGGCCTGTATTACCCTTTTGTACCTTCATACTAGTTCTTGTAACATAACAAATCCATTTCTTCCACCTGCATTCATAATGTTTAATTGCAGGTTTGCTTAAGAAGAAACTGAGAACTCTCACTGGCATTATTGTTTAGACATTTCTAACTAAAATGACAGTTAGCAATAATGAGTTCAATATTTAGATACCCGTAGCCAGTCTGACCCGCTCGTCACGTGGCTGCCCGAGTGGGCCGGCCGGCAGTGAACTTGCTCTATATTTACATGTAGTGGCGCGGTGCACGCTGCGTCGCCGAACATGTACATGCGCTTTGTGCTGCATAAACAGATTATATTTATCTTGTTTAAACATGCTCATGCATTGGAGGTACGCTTGCATTAATGTGAAGAAGGTAAAACAAATATACTGACATATACATACACGATATACACTTTTTTTTCAAGACAACCGAGCGTTCGGGTCACCTGATGGTAAGTGATCACCGCCGCCCACGACCCCATGCAAAACCAGAGGAGCTACAGGTGCGTTGCCGGCCTTTAAGGTGGAGGATGTTGGGCGCCGGGGCTCGGCATTACCTAATGCGAAACGTAGTGGCAAGGGCCACTACCTCACGCCGGTTTTAAATGTCGGGGGTGGTATTAAATCCGGTCGAGTCTGCCCATGCGTGTTGCCATTACTGGCGACGTGACTCTACCACACGTACTTTAGTCGCCACTTACGACACCGACAGTACCAGGGTGATCCTATTCTAAGTCGGGACCACACGGCTGATATACACGTGGATTTACAATAGTATTAATAATCGGAAAATTTGAAAATTCTGATAACGGATAAAAGAAAATTAGATATGATTAGAGTATTCTAATGTTAGATTACAGCTTTTTTGTTGGCAAGCAATTCTCCTTTCTTTTTCCTGTAAGTTCTCTCTTATTGCAAGACATTGTTGTGCAAAGTAGGGGAACCTGATAGATTTTGAACAAATAAATATGAAAAATTTCAGTTTTTAATACTGTTGTGTTTGTGACTGTTTTCTCTTTTCACATTTTCCCTTTATTTTTAATGTAAGTTTTCACTTCGTGGTCAAATTTTATACCTGTAGATCTAAGGGAAGTAGGGGAGAGGTGGCATGAACACAGTCACACATTTTTGTTACTGTCCTAAAATAATCAATGTTCTTGAGTTTTGGAGTTGAGATTATTTAAAAATATATTTATTTTATAACAACAAAAAATCTATACAATCAAGTCTTCTTAAAATTTGATTTCGACAATATTTTAACATAATTGACAAAATATGACTGAGAATTTTGACAATAAATATTTTTTGAAGTGTTCGCTTTCATAAGCGTTGGTTGTGTCCCTTTCATAAATATTATACACAAATTATATATAGTTAGAAATAGTAAAGAGTTCTGTCGTTGTGATACAGTATCTGTGTCTCCATTTTTAAAGTGACAGTAGTGTGAAGTTTGACATAATTTTATTTCGTGTTGCCATACAACAACACATGTTGTGTACACACATTCTATGTATCCGATATCGTTTTTTATTTATTATAGCTGACAGCTCTCACCACCCGTTGTGTTTTGATTACGCGGCGAATTTCATATAACTTGTAGCAAAAACAAAGCATAAACGAGCAACACATAGAAGCTAGAGTATTTCCGTGGTTCAATCGTACACCTGAATATTTGATATTATTTCAGCTTAATTATTGGCGTGGAGGTACCACGTCAGATAAATGGTCTTGACAGATGGAATACAAAGGGATCTTGTAAGGGATCCGTGTTTACTTGTGATGCACGGCTCTTTAAATATTGTTTTTTAATTGCAATATTTCATTAGTTAGGAGAGTCTCTTAAGCAGATAATGATGTACGCAACGCCGTAGAACATCTGTCCCTGCAAATAGTCGTGGCCGATGCACTCGCGCCGACATCTTATAACGTGTTACATACATTACTACTGCAACTTGCATCTTCTATAGACTGAAATGAACATATTAAGTAATGGAATATATAGATAGAGGAAAGATTTGTTTAGATGTGTTGTGGAGGGTATGAATAAGTTGACGCAGTCTGTCCGTCGCGCGTGCTGTTAATGAATATGTAGTTCTTTTACAAAAGTATATAAAATGACATTTATAAAATGACATTAGACTCCTTTACTGTCAGTGGTATCCTACTATAGTCAGACTATCGTCTGACTGCTTCTTTTAAAGATGTGGATTCGATTCCCATTCGGATAAATTATTATTTTAAATAATTACAAGCTTTTATTTAATTTGCAACGTATGGAAGGCAGTATGTTTGTTTAGTTCAAATCTTGCAAGATAATCATCACTTTTTCTCATTCTTCGGAATTGAAATTTTCCAAAATGTTTTTGAAAGTTCAGTTCTAATGATAATGCATGAATATAATATGCATGATCTGATCTGACACCCAGGAACGGCTCCATTCAACAGATCTCCTTAATGGTCGATAGCATAAGCACGTTTTTGTATGTAACGATAACACCATATCGAGTGAGTTTGTGCTCATGTAATAACCAATAATTTATTCACATTAAATGAAATATAATTAGTAAGTTCTGCATGAGTGCGTGTAAAAAGGAGAATATAGTGTCTCAACTTTAGATTCTGTCTACATATCCTACTATATCCTTAAAAATATATGGTAATACATCAAATAGGACAAGGACTAAAGAGTTTTCCGAACTACTGAGCTTTGAGCAGATATGCAGTTATTGTAATAAATTTAAATATTTCAATTTATATAATCTAAATGTGAGTCTATATGTAGAGTAAAGCGTTCGGGAAGCGCGATCCGCTATCGCCTGAAATGGAACTCGGCGCGCGCTCTCTCGCGCTCGACTCTTAACACTAATCCCGCCTCGTTTGGGACCCTGAAAGCCTTCAGTGGAGTCGAAGGAAGGCTCCGTAGGGGAGGCCTGAGGAAGGGGAGTGCGGTGCACGGGGAGAGCGCGGGGGAGTGTGAGGGAGTACCGCGGCGCGCGAGAGGCGCCCGCGCCTTGTATGGAGCGCGACGCCGCGCGCCACCGCGCGCCGGCGTATATAAGCATCGCGGGCCGCTCTCCGCCGCACTCGCAGTCTCGCTGCCGTAGAGTCAACTTCCAGCGCGTCCCGACAAACACACACAAACTTAAAAATGTGCGACGACGATGTTGCTGCGCTCGTAGTCGACAATGGCTCCGGCATGTGCAAGGCCGGTTTCGCCGGCGACGACGCGCCCCGCGCCGTCTTCCCATCCATCGTGGGTCGCCCCCGTCACCAGGGTGTGATGGTCGGTATGGGCCAGAAAGACTCCTACGTGGGTGACGAGGCCCAGAGCAAGAGAGGTATCCTCACCCTGAAGTACCCCATCGAGCACGGTATCATCACCAACTGGGATGATATGGAAAAGATCTGGCACCACACCTTCTACAACGAGCTGCGCGTCGCCCCCGAAGAGCACCCCGTCCTACTCACTGAGGCCCCCCTTAACCCTAAGGCCAACAGGGAAAAGATGACCCAAATCATGTTTGAGACCTTCAACTCCCCGGCTATGTACGTCGCTATCCAGGCTGTGCTCTCCCTGTACGCCTCCGGTCGTACCACCGGTATCGTCTTGGACTCCGGAGATGGTGTCTCCCACACTGTTCCCATCTATGAAGGTTACGCCCTTCCCCACGCCATCCTCCGTTTGGACTTGGCCGGCCGTGACTTGACCGACTACCTCATGAAGATCCTCACCGAGAGGGGTTACTCTTTCACTACCACCGCTGAGAGGGAAATCGTACGTGACATCAAGGAAAAGCTCTGCTATGTCGCCCTCGACTTCGAGCAGGAAATGGCCACCGCTGCCGCCTCCACCTCCCTCGAGAAGTCCTACGAACTTCCCGACGGTCAGGTCATCACCATCGGAAACGAAAGGTTCCGTTGCCCTGAAGCCCTCTTCCAGCCTTCCTTCTTGGGTATGGAATCTTGCGGTATCCACGAGACCGTGTACAACTCCATCATGAAGTGCGACGTTGACATCCGTAAGGACCTGTACGCCAACACTGTCATGTCCGGTGGTACCACCATGTACCCCGGTATCGCCGACAGGATGCAGAAGGAAATCACCGCCCTGGCTCCTTCCACCATCAAGATCAAGATCATCGCTCCCCCCGAAAGGAAGTACTCCGTATGGATTGGTGGATCCATCTTGGCTTCCCTGTCCACCTTCCAGCAGATGTGGATCTCCAAGGAGGAGTACGACGAGTCCGGCCCCGGCATCGTCCACCGCAAGTGCTTCTAAGTATCTCGTTAACCCTCGCGCCGCCGCTGCGGTCGCTGCGTGAGCGAGTGCTGTGTGTTGTGCTGCTCTTGTATTGAGTTCGGAACGCAAGCATTTTGTACGTTGTACGTAGTGATACCTGACAGAACTGAACATCTAATGTAACGCCATCTATTGTAATGTAATTTATTGTAAAATTTATATAAATTTAATTTTCTTTTTTATTTTTATTATACTTGAGATCGTTGTGGATCTCAAACCAAAATGTAATTAATAAATAAACGGTTAATTTATTTATTTTAATTACATTATTTCTTTTTATACAGCCGTTGACTTTGGATTTTAATTAAAACTTCCTCACACCTTGTTCCTACCCTTGAATTTAATAGATAATACAAAATACAATATAAAAATATATACACTGATAATATTTTACGCATATTTGTAACTATATATACAAGTATATACAAGAATATATACATTACATAGTCCAGTAACAGTTCATAGCAAAACTATGCCAAGAAAACAGTGCACCTATGTTTGAATGTAGGTCAGAGGAGTATACTTTCAGCTCAATAGTCATTCGATACTGTCTGGAGAAAGTTTAGCAATTTTTTATTGGACATGTGACATACATACACACATCACACACCCAGCTAGTTGTGGTGTATACATGTATATCTCCAAAATTAGTCCCGAGGGTGCCCCACGCGCTCTGAATTAGCCGCCGCTACCACTACCATAAATAGTCAAGACAACTCCCGCGTTCAAACCATTTTCTAATTTTGTCGAAATTGAGAGTAGTTTGTTGCCATGGGAACTTGAGCTTAGAACCAAGGTAAAACGTGAGGGATTCGCTCGCTTCTCGTATTTCCGTAAATATCGCGCATGGACCAGTGAGGCACCATACGCTGTTCTATTAATACGCGGTCTCCCGGACCGACGGCGCGCGTCGTGACATCAATGTGACGTCGACTTCTAGACATGCTTAAATATTTAGGAGCTTTTAAAATGTTTAAGTTCTGACTCACGTTGTTTTGGTATTGTCAATATTTGGACTAATTTATAAGTTGACCAGATTTTGTTTCATAATACTATAACTTCGCTTGGTGGTATGTGTCCCATGATAGATTACGCACCACTTCTTCTCTCTTTTAGCTCACTCTAGGTTCGTTAGGAACCTCTGTGGTAAAAGTACAGAAGATACATGGTTCGTAAAAATATATGAAAATGTTAAAAAAATGTTTCCAAGACAAAGTAAAATTGTAAATATTATTGAAATAGTTTCTATTTTAGTTATGTCGTACGAGTACTCGCCGGTACCACGTTGCTCCTCTGGATAAACTCTTAGATCGATAATGCGATCACTGCCGTTGTCGCACTGGGTTTTATATAATATATTACATGTAATTATAGACAATTACAACAATCTATAAAAATAAATGCAATATTTGTTTTCAGAAAATCACCTGTTTAATGGATTCATTTAGCAGGCGCTGGAGTATCCACAAATGTATCAAAAATAATCATATACTGAATATATTATGTGCAGTAGTAATAATGAAGTAAGGGAATATTTTTTAGTTGCCAAAATAAATACTAGTGACGAAGTGATTCATTCTGAAATGGATGAAAAACTGAATTGTATCCAAAGTACTACAGCGTTGAATCAGCTGAGTGACGACACCCGGCGCTGCTGGCCGGCACGAGGTACGCCGGCACGCAGCGCACGCTACTATAAAAGACTCGAGTTAAAAATATACTGCGAGATGATTATTTGAACGATACTTGTAACATCTATGAACTGCTTTAATAACATTTGTTTGTCCGGGGAAGTAGTTCTATATCGGTGACATAATATGAACTAGTGGCAAAGGGGCACAAGCGTCCGACTGTACCGCCGACACAACGGTCTTGGATTCGATTTCCCTTGAGTGAATAAAATATTTAATATTTTCATTACCTCATTCTCATCGATGGGAAAGGGCGGGGTTGAGCCACCGCCACTTAACATGCAATGCCTTAAGAATTCAGTATCTTGACATTAGGTTCCCTAGTTTCCTTTGCTAACCCTGCGGTGTGCGGAGTACAGCACGACGCTTAAAAAGATAATCATCATTCATAGACTAAAATAATATTTTTTAATATTTGGTAAATAAAATTCTTAACATTTAATTTTCTCCATTTAATTTTAGGTTGTTACAATCAAACCAATAAAGAACATGCAATCGTGCACTATTCACTTCGTCATACTTTACTTTATTTCCATCTTTCTTAAATATTAAAGAGGTACAATATCACATATAGGTTCTTCACCTAAAATAGTCGGTTCGTTAAAATAAAGAAGAAATAAAAAGAGACCAGAGTACTTCTTCGTGGAACGCTCATTCTTAGAGGAGATCCAGATGATTTAATATTATTTATACTAATCTTCTGGATTATTTGTCGAATAAGAACTTCGACTCGAATCAAACTTGAATAAGACCCCAAGGGTCAAGGGTAATCCACACAATCAAAGGGGGCATTTTGTGATTTCTCCCATGCGTCATACATGTGCTTTAGGAGTGCAGCACCCGCATCTTTAGTGGGCTTGCTTTAAGCTCAATAAGGGTTGAATATATTTATTGCGGATAGAATTAGACTAGATAGGCAGGATACAGCTGGACAGTAAGTCCAGCCTTGGGTTTGTCACGTGTCATTCCGAATACTTACTGATTCTGTTAGAACACGCGGGCGAAGCGCCAGATACATGCTAGTTGTTTATAGAATACAAGTATGTAGCGAACGCTTGCACAAAAACCCAAATATATGGATAATTTTGAATTGAATTACAACATTGCCGTAACCATTAGCGCACGGACATTTGAAAACAGAGAAAATGTTTAAAGTAAGAGAAAAATAGTTTCCTCCATCTCTGGCAAATCGAAGTACATTACTTACAGAGTTTTAGCGCGCATTGTTCTGCGATGCGATTTAAACGCAATTACCTATTGTGTTGCACAGTGCGGCACAACTGGATTACTGCCTGTACGATGCTACTTACATTAAAAATATAAAACGAATAAGGCTGATGTTTCATTTAAATGCAAAGCGATTCCATTAATGAAAAACATTGTTTCAGGTTTATGTTGTTTTCGGCATATAGCTGGGTGACTAAAGGGAACCTAGTGTAAAGACACTTTGCAATAATCAAAACATAGTGCTTTGAGCGGCGGAAATCTGCCCTTTTTCTTGTTATCAAGCAAATGAAAATAATTAATTCTCCTGAATGAGAATAGAAGCTACAGCCATTATGTATATTTTGTTTCACACCCTCTCTCATGTCAGTAATGTAGTTACTGATTTAGTATGACCGTTATGGCGCAGCGGCATAGCATCTGACTATAAAAGTGACGGTTTTAGGTTCGAGCTTCATCCAGAGAACGAATTATTTACATTTCTTCGGTCTGGTAACAAATAAATAAACAACACGTTCTGCTGGTGAGCTCGATATGTCTCACAACAAGTATCATGTTATTAAATTCACTATCTTTTTCTATTTTCTGTTTCTGATGTTGCTTCTTTGTGAATTATTATGATTATTTAATCGTGCGTATTGCTTCACCGTATGCGGTATCTCTCGCCGCGCCACGTGTCTAATCTAATCCAGGCGGAAAGGGAGGAACTAAGCGTCTTTTACATTTTTTAATGAAAGGAATTGGATACTCATATTAATAGAATATTAAAATGACTTAACTCAAAACAGAAACACAAGTCACACAACTGTTCTATATTATATGGAAGAATTGTTTAAATTGAACGACACGTTCACTTTGTACATTTAAGTGTACGCCAGTACCCTCGTACCCGTGCCAGTGCCAGTGCCAGTGCCAGTGCCAGTCAGGGAACCAGTATTAAAATAGTTCCATCCAATAACATCGACGTCGCGGCTCAAGACGGGGGCGTCTCCGCTCACTATTCAAATGGGGCCCCTTCGCGACGAAACAAAAGTAGAAAAGTAATTAAACCTTCAACAACGTTTGGATCCGCTATTTGTGAATTATAAAAAGATAGCTCTTATCACCGCGCAGTAAGGTCCGATATCGCGACCCCAAATGTACTCGCAAGTACGACAGTTGTCGGTGAACTTGATTGAAATGATGCGTTGGTCGTCGTTAATTGAGACACTGAGCTTCACTTTCAGTGTCTCTTCGGAATGAAAGCTCATTAAGAGAAGAAGTCGTTTGGATTGTACTTGATTTGTGGTTATCATACTGGCAAATGAAAACGAAATATTGAATAATGTGTCATTCGACGGCACTGGAGCGAGTAACAAAGAGATCTAACACTTGTCCAGTTCACGGTTAATGATGAAACATTTATGAAATTTGAATAATGCTTAATCGCGACATCTATTGTAGCAGGTGGCATTGTGTCGGGGCTGTCGGCTGTCACCTCCACACCGCTCCACGGCGCTATACGCCGCCCATTGTGCGAAAAATGACAATATTGGAATGATCTGATTCTATCGGGTTGTTAAGGTTGAAATTAATAAAAAGTTCAAAGCTCAGCTCGGTTGAGCGCCTTCAAAAGACTAACATGCCACGGGACTCGAGCTCTTATTGATCCTGTCACAATTAAATTCATCTATGCTTTGACGCTACGTACTGTATACAGGGTGGCGACAAACGATCAATTTAACATATCTTTGATCCTATAATTACTAATGTTATATGTTATGTAGGTAAGTTATGTAATATAAAATAAATAGTAGTATAATATGTGATGTTACAACTCATAAGACGTAGTTACAAACAATATATATAAATTAAAAGTATAAATTTAATAAAATAACAAATATGGAAAAATATTGAAAGTGAAATAGAATTATTCATCAGCATTTGATGTTATTAAAAAAAAACTATTTTTGAGGGCCAAACGCTACACGCTGTGTAAGGGAACTACTGTTCCCCCCCGCTGCCACCCCGCACCTCCCGCCCCCGCGCCGTCAGGTTAATAACGATGATTAATATAGTTTAGAGTCGTTAAGTCTAAATAAAGCGCAACTTGTCTAATATCGTCGACGCAAATACTCGCGGTCGCCGCTCAAGGAGGACGGAGGGGGGGCGGGAGGTCTGGGGAGTGCTCCGTGAGGGGGGGGGGTCTCTAGTTGAACACACCTTATATAATGTTTGCTCATTTTATTTTTTACTAAAATATTTGGTGTGTAATTTTAACAATGGTGTTATATTTACATACATTAGTGTGTGCAGTATACACGAGTGTACTGTGTTTACGTTTTATTTCATTTCACTACTTTTCTTTGGTTGACGTATAAGCAAGTATATATATACAAATATTTGTATTCTTATTTTCTAACAAGCAACACACGTGTGGGACTTAAATAATAGACAAATAATTTTATGTTGAAAAAATAATAGTTAAATGGGTATCAAGAGCTTCTTAAGTAGAATATAATATATTATAATGAAATATATTCACTCAGCTTTCATTGATAACTTCAATCACGTCTCGCGTCAAAGTGTAACTTATTGTAGGTTCCTGCTTTGTCAAAAAGTTAGCGACGGAGATAACACAAGGAATTAAATTTAATTACATTTGTAAATGTGAGTACAGTTCAGTCTTTTATTTGTTTTTATATTATATCTATCTACTTTTCGTGACTAACAATAATTACATTAAGGCCACTAGAAGAAGTCATCATTATCGTATCTAGAAAAAATCTTTATAAAACATATATATAAAAAAGGCGACGTTCCCACTGACTGAGCTAAGACGCGCGCACAGCAGTAACCGCTGTGCGTAGAAACGTGAAATCTGGACAGGTGTTTTATTTATTTATTTCAATTTTTTTATTTTTGTAATGCGGATACCCACTAATGAGGGATTTTTAAAAACCCTAAAGGGATGAATTAGGGGTTGACAGTTTGTATAGAATAACCCTATAATCGCTTTCGATTTTTATAAAAAAATAAATTTAATTCAACACGTATTTTGTGGTATTTTAGAATTCACCCTAAACTTAAAATAATATCACAAACAAATTTAATAAATATTCGTATCGTTCGTATAGTTCGAGCAAAGCTCTAATCTAATATACACCGAGTATATCACGTCCACAGCCAGGCAGGGCAGGCAGGGCAGGCAGGACAGGCAGGGCAGGCAGGGCAGGCAGGGCAGGCAGGGCAGGCAGGGCAGGCAGGGCAGGCAGCGTAGGCACATATTATAAATACATTTTATGTCGTTTTTAGAACTTATTTAATTTATTTGTAAGACCCTTGTGCAGTTACTATTCTATTTATTACTCGTTGTTCGCAATTTAATATTCACAAAACAATTGTAGCAGATGGATGGATTAATCATCCCTGGTAAACTTCTTAATATTTACTTTAAGCTAACACTATAATTAGAAAAAGCAGCCACTTCGAGGTGCTGGGTTTTCCAGACCTTGAATTTTCAGTGATCATAAAAAGCACTCATAATGCTGAACATCGCTTCGTGAGACGTTACATTCATATTTCTTGAAGTCTAGCTCGGAGGCTGAGAGGCTGGGCCTGTGTTTTACATTAGACCTTGATTTTCTAGAACACTCTTCATTTATTTTGCTGCGTTGCATAATTATTTTGATTGTAATCATCATCAGCGGGAAAAATATATAATAAAAGAAAATATGTGCATAAATCGCTTATAGAATTATAAAACAAAAATGAAATTATAACATTTAAATATTGACAAAGCTGCTTGCACTGGCGTATCTTTAAAAAGTAATTACCCACCGTTTGTTAACAACACAACAGAGGGTCTTTATCAAGAGGCTACCAAGTAACGTGTAGGACTGTACTGTGGACTGGCCGACAGACTTCCGCCTCTTAAGCCGGTTAAGCTTTAAACTTTTCAAGCGGACGGCGGTTCTCGGAAGATACTCGCAGTTGTACGCCTAAAATTACAAAAAGTATAAAACTTTCACTAAGTTACGTACAAAAACAAATATTCATTATGTGATTTGTAATATAGATAATATTTAAGTATTATATCGAAATTAACTTACCTGTCACCGTACAATGTCTCGAAACAACGCGTTATTCTTTATTAATATATTAAGACTAATCACATTTGGAATAAATCTACAAAAGTTCGAAAACGACTGTAAAGTACCTAATTAATTTCATTTCAGTTTAATATGTAGGTACTTGAAAAATATGGTTTTGGATTTAAATACTTTAATAAAAAATACTTCAAGTTTGTATTGTATACTAGTGACCCGCTCGTGGCTTCGCCCGTTTTAACTAAACAACTATTCATTTACAAATTTGAATTATTATCGTTTTCTATTATTGTTATATTAAAAACTAAACTTTAATTTAAATAAATACCGATTAGATACAAGCAAAATGACTTGTTTAAGAACAAAAAGGTAATTTTGGTAAAAATTATTTCTGTGTTAAATCTGTCGGCAAATATATTTTTTGTAGCAATTTTGTCGAAAAAATATAACTATACGAACGATATAACTTTTTTCTGGACCAATTAAAGTTACATAAACACAAGGTATTAAGATAATATTACCAAGAAAGAGCTTTAAACACTGCATTTAAATCGTTTAAACGGTTTTGAGAGCAGCGCGCACAAACAGACAAACATTTTAAAAATCATTGTTTTGTTTTCCACGTATAATGACCGGTTTTTTTTATGGGAAAGGACATGGCAAACGAGCGTTCGGGTCACCTGATGGTAAGTGATCACCGCCGCCCACGACCCCATGCAACACCAGAGGAGCCACAGGTGCGTTGCCGGCCTTTAAGGTGGAGATGACGGGCGCCGGGGCCCGGCATTACCTAATGCGAAACGCAGTGGCAAGGGCCACTACTTCAGGCCGGTTTTAAATGTCGGGGGTGGTATTAAATCCGGTCGAGTTTGCCCATGCGTGTTGCCATTACTGGCGACGTGACTCTACCACACGTACTTTAGTCGCCTCTTACGACACCGACAGTACCAGGGTGATCCTATTCTAAGCCGGGACCACACGGATGACTTCATCAGAGCGAAGAAATGAAAAATAAATAAATATTTTCTTTCCTCGAGTGGGAATCGAACCAGCAACCAGTCGATTGTGCAGCACAATTTGTACCACTGCGCCACGACCAGCCTCTTCATTTTATTCTATGTATAGAATATTAAATTTAATTGAATATTATCTTTTCTGCGAAACGAATGTTTACTTAACTACTCCCCTAGTAGTCCCGACAATGAAAATCAAATAATTATATTAAATCTCTTTTGTAATCTGAAATCAATGTATCGTTGCTTATACAAGTTGTATTTAAAAAAACTATGGACACAGTAGTTGACGACGTATTAGCTTAAAGACCCTCATAATGTGCTTTTTGTTTGACATCGCTACCTCGCCTCGCCCCTTAAGTAGGCTTAAAACAGCGAACGGTTAAAAATGTCATCCTTATCTTGTGGTAACAAGGTTCATTTTGTAAACATTTTAAAATATTACAATGATTTGTTCATGTGAAAACAATAATATTGTGTAATTGATTTCTCGTTCTCGTTGTCAGTCGTCAGTTGTCAGTTTGTCCGCTTTGTCTGTCCATTGTGAGAGGATTACGAAACGTTGTACTCGTACTTCACTCTCGTTTGTTAGCTGAGCCACTGAGCCACTGAGCCACTGAGCCACTGAGCCACTGAGCCACTGACGAGTTACCAGTTATAAGTTCTTTCTCTGCTCTATGCACTCTCTATTTGCTGACAATGTCACATTTTAAACGGATTTGCAGAGTCAAATATGACTCGTTATTTCATTTTACAAATAAAAACCTAACGTACCGTCCTGTCCAAAAGGAAATTCGTGTATAAATTAATAATTAAAATGTTCGATATAATAAAAATTAAATTTCAATAAAAAGGTCATTTATTTCTTACAATAATATTATATAACTGCGGACGCGTCGCGCCGGGGGGCCGCTCCAGTCCCGGGACAAGGTTGTTGTTGTTGTTGTTGTGTTATTTTCGTTACGGCATTGAATTTAATAGTTTTTTTTATTCTAATCTGCAGAGCAGCTGCTGTGAGTGACTGAGGGTGCAGTGATACACATATGAACTGGCGCGTCTCCAAGAAGCTGATGTGTAATGAGATGATACAATGACAATCAGCATGCATGTTAAAAAAAAAAAAATTATGTTGAGTGGAGAGTGGCAAAAACTTCAAAGTCGTCGTGGTCACAAGAGTGTCTTGACTAGTGTCAAGACACTCTTCCTTCCGCCTAGCTTGCTATGTGCGGGATACAGCGTGAAGCTGATTGGATTTGACTTTTTTTATAAAAACTATTCGTAGAAGGATTTGAACCTATGTTTTTCAGACGTTGGTTTTCAATAAGTGTGGGTCAAAATATATTTTTTCGAAGTTTCAGCTATAAAATGTTATTGTTTTCTAAGCACTTTAAAAATGTAGATATTTAAGTATTTTTATCCCAGAATTCCTACTATGTTTATCTTTAAAAACTTCCGGCGTAATTCATTTTAAAACCTCCTCGATCTCTTAATAGGAAAAAGTTTAGATTTGCCGTTCTGTTTGTTTGTCGGCTGCTGCTGCTCCAACAACTTTTTGTGAATTTCTCTTTTCAATTGCTATTGAAGTACTTAAACGAGGTTTTACTGTATAACAGCTAAAACTATAAATGAAACACTTATTCTAATCTCATCCTCGTGAGTGGGACTCACTCTCACTCAACTTCACCAAGCAAACCGTTTAAACTTGCTAACTACGTGGTAAGTAAGACACTAGTAAGGCAACTTTAAGCTAACATAACTTGTACATAATGTAATCATGTAGCGAGAGGGGGGAGGGATTTCGAGGGGGGAGTGAGGGGAGTAGGGTTGGGAGTGAATGGGGGGGGGGAGGCTTGCAGAATTTAATATTGGAGCGCGGGTTAAGGCGACGCGCAAATAAAACTCTATGAGACCGCACCCCCGCGATAAGGGCAAGTATAGTGTGATTGTGTAAACTTACATTAATTATTAAATGAAATGAAATTAAATTAAAGTAACATTTCTTAATTTATACTCTTTTAATTGTGTCATAATTTGAAACTCTCTTAACATTGTAAACAGTCGTTTCTTAAAATCATTTATGTATTTTTTAATTAAAAAACATCGTTACGGGTCGAGTATCAGCGAGTAACATGTTATGTTATATTGGCATTTAATGTTGAATTTATCTTAATGACAACTCAGTGACACGAGCGTGTGGGTTCGAAGTCACTCCAAGAAATATTTAATATATGAATTTATTCGCCCTGGTGTGGAGGCAAAATTGTGGCGTTAATTTCTGCCACTCACTGCGCAATGCCTCCAGAGCTTAGGCGGAAAGCGGGAAGCGGAGTATGTTAGCACTGGGCTCCCTCTGCAAGTGGAGAGGCTAACCAGCAAGGGCTACATGTGGGATACAGCGTGAAGCTAAAAAATAATATGAAAAATCCTATGTACTAAAAGCGCACAAAGAAATTGTGCTTATGTTATAACTGCTATATTTGCTTAAATTAGTTAATTTAAATAAATATAAATATCATCATTAGGTTATAATTTGTACGGAGTGTCTGTACACTTCACTACGAGTGTTTGTTTCATAAGTTTGTCGATGTACGCTTATACTTGAATGAGCTGCTTAATTACATTGCTTACTTGGTGCCTGTACGTTGCTTAATTGTAAATTACAATTCTGCACATAGAATATATTATATAAGATTTCTGTGTTCATAGTAAATATAAAATATATCTTTATATATTCATTGGTGTATTTAATCAGTTATATTATGAATTTGAAAATAGTACAATTTAAATTAGAACTGCCCCTTAACAGTGTGTCTGCGAATATTTTTACAAACGTCGTTAAGGGTAGCGTAGCGGCGTAGAGCGGCGTAGAGGTTACGTAGCGGCGTATAGGTGGTTCAGGACGGCGTAGACGCGTAGAGTCCTACGGGTCATGCTGACGCTGCCCAACGATTTATACCTAACGACCAGATCGTTCTTTACTGGACATGTTAATTATTTATTGTTTTTATTAGTTATATTTGCAACTACATTTGTACAAATTAGAGCACCTCAAGTAAGATAATAAATTTCAAAAGAATATATTGAATTACAGCTTATTCCAAACAAAATATTTAAAATTGTAGTTTTCTATATATTAAAAAGAGAGAAATATCAAAAGAACTTGTTAAATGTACCTATTACCTATTTGCATTTCTCGATAATTGTAAATGAAATTCGTTTATTGTACTAATTACATATTATGTAGTATTATATATCTTATATGTATAAGATATATAAATTGATATATAAGTGCTAACTGACAAAAGGAGGAGCGGTGACTGTACGATGGTCGTCGGTACGTATACGGACATCGTGTCGGCCTCACTTCGTCTCCTGTGGACTGTCTCAAGCCTCACACTGTGTGAGGACACACAGTCACACAGTCAGCGCTCGGAAGTCATGTGGTTGGGTTGGTTGTCATTACACCCGCTGATGCAGTACTGCCGAGGTCAGGTCATGCGTCTGACGGGGATTTACTTACTAAGTGTGTACAGAGATTTACTTTGCATGAATATTCATATAAGTAGGCACTACACCTGCCTTGTATGTAGCGTAATATAAACTGTAGCAAATTTATTATTTTCATATTATTTCTATTTTTCTTTCCGGTAAGTGTTAGTTCCGGTAGTTTTACATTCGAGTCATTTTTTTATCACACTCTTATGCTTCTGTACTAAATAATTATCTCAAATTATTGTGTTCCGCCTCTTAATTATATATATAATGGATATTATAAAAAGCCGCATCTAAATCCGTTGCGTAGTTTTAAAGATCTAAGCATACATCGGGACAGAAAGCGGAAAGCGATTTGGTTTTGTATGTTGTTGTTGTTGTATGGGCAGCATCAATACATCATTCAGATGTCTTACTGCCATTATTCATGAGATTTAGCCTGGTGACAGACGGACCTGGAGGCAGACAGGCGGACAGTCAAATAACCAGATAAACTGTTCTAATGACTACATAAACACTGACGGCACTGTTTCGTTTGATTTTTATTTCATAACATAATTTTTTAAAATCTAATCAACTTCACGCAGTAACCCGCACATAGCAGGGAAGGCATAGGGAACCTAGTGTTAGGACACTTCATTCCTCATTTTCATTTTGACTTTTACGCAACACACAATGCCTCCAAAACTCGGTAAAGTATCCAGATTCCGAATTCCATAATTCGAAAGTCCATAATTTTTATAATTTTGTTTATAATTATAATACAATTTGCGCAACTCAATACTGCAAGATTAAGAAGTTAGTGGAGGGAAAAGTGTCTCTCTACTTATAAAAACTAGAAACAAGCATATGCAAAAAAATAATATTGTGTATAATAATCATCATCACTCATCTTCACTCTGTTTCCCGCATACAGCATGGTGGTATTCAGGGTATGCGCTCCATTCCCCATTTTTCACTGAATTCTTGAGCCTTGCGTGTTGAATGGCGGAATTCTACGCTTTCATTTTTGGGAAAAAAAATAATTGTATTAGGCTTTTATAGAGTAGTTAAAACTAGTTTCATTTAAAGTGGTGCTGACAAAAACACTGTACAATAAGTATAATTGCTTAAATTAAATTTGGTTACGAAAAGAATGTTTTTGAATGATATATAGAATGAAAGAGATAGTGAGCATAGAGATAATGTACTAAAAAGGAGGTCACACAAGCATTTTTAAGGTGTTACCCAATACAAGAAAAGTTAGTATAGTAACAACGAGAGGAAAAGAAGATGAGTATATTTCAGAAACAAATGACCCTCGCAAACATAGACTGTCCCACAACATTAAAAGCCTTTACTTCTATTTTGTCGTTAAAGAGTTTTGGTGATTTCTCAAAAGAAATTACACTTCACTTAAAGAGAAATGACGTTGGAATCAGCAGGACGAGCAGGAATAACAGAAACAATACAATATCAAATATTCAACCGACAGTACACACACGTGTGAGCGAGAGGGAGAGAGAGAGAGAGAGAAAGAGTGTTGGTATAATTAAATTATTTAGAAATATGAGCTTTGATCATAATCGCTTTGCTAAAATTAAGTTTACCCACATTTGAAAAGTTACAATACAGAGTCGGATTTTATTTTATTTTCGTTAGATATTCCTTTAACTTAGTTTTAAAATTATAAAAATTTTTAGATGTTTTCATATCTGGAGGTAAGTTATTGTAAATTTGTGTAAGATTCTATTAAGGTGACTAACAGTGTCAAAGGCCTTTTACAAGTCTAAAAATATTCCTAATCCTACAAGATGCTAAACATCTATATTTCTTTTAATTTTTGTGACTATGTCTATTGTTAAAAACGTACTGACGTTTAAAAATACACCCAATCTGGGATAAATATTTATCTAGTCGACTGTAAATAACTTTTCCAAATATTTTTGAAAGAACAGGCAAAACAGAGATGAGCCCATAATTATCGGGAACAGATTTTATACCAGACCAATAAAATCTCGCGAACAGTCTCAGAATACTCTAAGAATATTCTGGAATTGCGTACAGCGTAATGCTAATCGCTGACTGAAATTTTCAATGAACTCTACTTATTAGAAAGTGAAATAAATCAGCACTGATGCGCGCCACCTATTTGACAACAGAAGTACTATGTCAGAAACCTTCACCGATATTCACATAACATATTCCCAAAACTTCATCCGGATCGGTCAAGTAGTTTTGAAATGCATAGGGAACATACATACACACAGAGAGACATACATTTTTATATATAATTTAACTTGCAATATTTGATTACAGACAGACAACGGGACTAATCATTTATATTTTTAAAGAATTTAACTAGTATCGGCCATTATCATATAAGTTCTTTTCATTAGTTTTAGTAGGTAATTTTTCAACCTTTTTTAAGTAACTAAAAATTTTAAATTACATTTGACTATATATTTTGTACAAAAACGAAAAGCGACATCTTTGTGATAATGACATTTAAACTAGTAGCAAAAAATATATTTTCCATTCCTCGTTAGATGGCGTTTTAGGGTCTCGCCACTGAAAACATAAAAAAAACGCTTTGTTACAAAATAATTATAGATGGCGCTATCTAATATTTTTTATTTAAGTAATTTTTATTCGATACACAATTTTTTTTATTTTCTTTAGAACAATTCCAGCTTTCTCTTACCTTTCCTATATTGATTAATCATGAATTTTGTCATTTTATATTATACTTTTTGTCTGTTTTCATTTTAAATGGAAAACTAAATAAATCCAACATAACACAAGTATTAATTAGATAAAGACTTTCTCTTCCCGTCATAAATGATGTGGTAATATAACATCAATACACGCAACCAGGTGAGCAAAGGTTTAATAAAGTGGTTGAAGTGTGGGCGGGCGGCGCGGGCGGCGCGGGCGGCGCGAGGGCGGCGCAGGGGCGGGGTGGGGGCGGGGGGCGATCGTCCTCATATCTGCAGCAATTACGACAAAACAAATGAAAGCTAACGAAATTCACCTCCGAGAGAACGTCCCGCGGAACACTGGACATGTAGAGTCGATATGTTATTTACTTTTTTATATTTTTTACTAATATTAGGGGCAAAGATAGTCTAAAAACATTTTTATTGGGTGGTTAATATATAATATTTTATATTTCTTTAAGATGAATTTGAGCCTGTAACTATTATTTTATAATTTTGAAACCTACTGTGCTCCGACATTTTAGTTACTGCATTAGATTTATTTATCGTTGTCTATCAAAGATCGACACGCGAATAATCTTTTGAAGTAAATGTTACAGTACTTGCGCAATATATTGGAAGAGGACTGTGTTAAATCTCGTTTAATATTTATGTCATTAGATATATGCGATAACAATTAATGAACTTCAACTTTTACTCAAAAATATAGAAGTCATCATGTAAGTTGTACCCTAGCATATTTTATTATTATAAAAAATATATCTATATTTCTGTTTTCTCTGCCTATAGACCCAATTGCACTGAATGAAAATAAACCTCTGCCAGATTAAATATTGTTATGAATATGAAGAGGGAACATTTTTCATTAACTAAAGTCAAATAACCAATTTTGATTAATGTTGACACATTATGAGGACTACTAAAGTGTAACAGATCTACAAATCTTTATATATATATATATATATATATATAATATTATGCCAAGCAACTCCATAAATTTTATGCTGAAGTGATTGCCAAAGGGCTGTGTGTCGGGTGTTTTAGGGTTTTTTCAGCGGCTTTGAATTGCAAATTGTTTCTCTCCCTACCTCTCCCCCTCCCCCCTCCCCCCTCCCCCTCGCGTCCCCCGCGACGTGCTCCAGGCTGAGCGATGTAATTAAAAAGTGGTATAACATGGTAGCGGTGGTACGAACTGAACAGACTTAGTTGGGCTTTAAGTACGGCTTTATTAGATTTCAGGATGATTCAGCACATCCTAAATTGAAAAAATAATAATATTTGTGATATCTTTCAAATAATATTTTTTGTATATTTTATAATTATTATTATTTTTAATTTCATATATATTTTACACTTTAATCTATATGCTCTATCTTTGTAATAATATTGTGTATACATAATTTTAAGCATCTTTATATACCATTTTAATATAATATATAAAAGGCTACCACCTAAAAAATATTCTTGTGCCTATTCTATTCGACAACAGATGGCTCTGATATTTATTATCTTCATAATTTTATGAATTTATAGTTATGACAAGACTAAGACTTTATATTTATTCAATAGATTTAATTATTAAACTGAATCATTTATTACAAAAGATTTTTTGTTTATTTTCGTTTGGTTTTGGATATTACGAAAGAACATGAACAACTGCTCTGCGATGGGTCTACAAAATTTTAATAAGTAATGTGTTTCTGTGACACACATTACTAATTGTCGGTAAAGATTTTAGTTTTTATATAATTACTATTTGTGGCACAGTTTGTAACATTCGACTGTCCGACTCATTATAGACACATTGTAGGCACATTGTAGGCATGTAACAAGGTTGAGCGAGGAACGCAGTGTCTTAACACTAGTTTCCCCCTGTCCACTGTGCTCACATATAGTAAAAGTCATGCTTTGACGCATGCAGACGCAGAAAAATAAGTATAATATTATTTTTAACACTTTTAGTGTTATTCCACAAAGGAAAAGTAGGTACAAGGCCTATCCCATTACTAAACTTGGATCGCGCTCAGCTAAGTAAGTATAAATGTAAATATTTTAATGAATTGAACAGTTTAGTGTATTCGTAACGCGCTCGTGTCGCTGCTCGCCCTCAGCGCATATTGCGCGTAATGTGCGCTTGCCGTGCGCGCCGTCATGTTTGCTTTATGTCACTCCATACTACTACGCCCACTATTGTAGGCTCGGAGGTAACTAATTTTTTAGTTTGTTGTTCAATATTAATTAAAAAATAAAGAAGTCGCGGCGCAGAGGCACAAACGCGTGATTGTAAACGCGACATATTGTAAATTCGATTATCACTCGAGAAAATCAAATATTTAATATTTTCATGTCTTCGTTCTGGTCTGATTGAGTATCGCCACTCAAGAGCCTTCAGGCGTCGTTAGAATTTGGCGGAAAGTGGGCAGCGGAGTGTTTGAGTGTTGCAGAGAAATGGGCGTTCGAAGTGTGTTTATATAAAGTTACCTCTACATGTCCTGCTACCAGCCGGCCCCTGCACTACAAGAGTTAATCAGCGCGCGGCGTACAACGCTATGCCACCCACTTTTAAAATATTCCCGATTTAGTAATAAGTAATCGCCTTCATTTGTGGGACTTGTACAGTATTTTGGGTTCCTCGCAAATATAATAGTTAATATTACGAACAATACAGCGAGTATTGACTGCGCGCGCGATCGTAAAATATTATTTTATACAAAAGCATAACTATAGGAGACACTTATAACTTAGTTTGATACACAAATTATATTGCACGGAGCAGTCTGTCAGCCCTGAGTTAACTACATCCAATGTCGGCTACATTAGAAATAGAATAAAATTAAATCAAATTCAAATCTATGAAGTGCAAGAAGTAGGATTCTCTTAATAATTACTTACACTATTAGAAATTTAACATGTTATGAAACTTATTAAACCATATAATGTAATTAACCATATGCTACTACAAGCCAGCGGCAGCGCTTCCACACACTTCCTCACTGTAATAATGAGGCACAGCACGGCGAGGAGTTTTGTTGGGAGAACGTTGTTACATTGAAAGTACATACGTTGATGAGTTAATAACCTACTGAACCTGTTCAATATAACAACAGTCAACCTTCACTTCGCGAGCTTCAAATGTACACACATTGACGTATGAAGAGAGGTGGAGGTGACTCCAGGAGTCCAGGAGGAGGAGTGACGCGCGACAGCGGTGACTGATGGGCGTCACTAATGCCGGATTGCGACGATAGTGACTAAAAACAGCATTAGAATGTTGTCGTTAACTAATATTACTTAACGACTAGATTATAATTTACATAGCTAACGTGAATAATTGTTTTGAATACATAAATGTGTTTAATTTTTATTTCAGCTTCACTATATCCTATATATATATCAGCGTGAGCAGAGAGAGCCTAAGGCTTCAGTGGCGGAACTCAACGTTGGACCGCTTTTGGATCAAACACGATTTCCCTCTTGCGGCTTGTAGTCGGGAAACGGTCCCGGGGCTGTGCGCCCGCTTACCGTGGTCTCTGGCGGCGGTACAGCGTGATATTGATAAAACTTCTATTACTGATTCACGGACAGACGCGCAGATGGTTCTATTGTGCTTTGAATGTTAAATTTGGTTTGTGAATTGTAGGCTTGTCGGTTGTGGGATGTGAAACAAAGTCTAATGTTTTATACTTCTATTTACTCTTTAGTGTTCACAAATCACCACACCATGTGCACATAGCGCACCAGACATGGCGCAGAGAGAGTTGCAATTTATATTTAGAAACGGGAAAATGTGAGATTATCCATATTATATTCACAAACAAAGTTACGAGCGAAAACTGGATTAAAATAAAATTATAATGTGCCGAAAATAATAAAGTTAAAATTGCATTCACGAAGTTCGCCATTAGTTTAACTATTATTTAATACAGTCAATGTTTGTTCGTAAGTGGCGCAAGGGAGGGTCGCAGCTTCGATTACACGCTGATGCTAATCGACCGAAACGCCAAGTATTTTGTAATCCCACCGCGTTGTTCTGCGCGGGCGCGTCCGTGTCGTTATGAATATAATATATATAATTTATTTGTTATTTGACGTGGACAAATTAATGTCTTGGAGTTTTCCTGATGATGGAGTCAGGATCTGAATAGTGGAACTGTTCAGAGGTTACTGGAAAACCAGTCATGCTTAGGCTCATATAATTTAAAGCTCCGAGCACTTATATATTATTATCCTTATTTATTTAATCAACTCAAATGTCAATAAAACAATTAATAAAAAAGAACACATTTATTTATCTGTCGTTACACGCGCAGTGGGGGCACTGCACCCTACTTGTAGTAAATTACACACCATCTAATATTTACAATTTTTCTTTCAATTGTTATTATATATATATGAAATTAAACATATTTTTCAAATCTATACTGAAGTGAAAACGAAATAAATAGTACTAAGAATGCAATGTAACATATTTTTTTTTTAAATGGAAAAAAATATATATATTATACGTTGACTACGAAATTTTAGATATATTTAGATATTTTTTCATCTTTCAAACAAAGTAACCGAAACAAATATTATCAAGTAGGAAGTGATGATAGATTACATTTTGAATTCAATATTTATTAAACCACGACTTAAAGCGATGTTTCATATAATTATCTATACATAGGAGTCTCACACAAATATACATAAAAATAATTATTATTTTACTATAATATTAAGAATATGGCATTTCTATATAATGAATTATATTTACAAGAGTTTATATACATTAATTTGTTAAATTACATATAATGTCGGACCTCAATAAGTATTGTATATGTGGTAGAAAACCTACTAACGTTAGTAATATCTGAGCACATATAAATAGAATTCCTTTGTTGAATCGAGTACTAGTCGTATGGCGTTAAGTGATGATACTGAACACGCGTGAAGACACATGTCTCAAGTTCGAACTGGAAGCGTATCCTGC
>JBAIZZ010000148.1:71866-84013 GCA_037355905.1 Heliconius aoede
CAACCAATCTTTTATTAAATAATAGGATGTGACTTCTTATGTTTGATGAACTGAATTGACCTGGGAAACTCTATCGGCCAACCAATCTTAGTTGATGAATGTAAATAATGTACAAAGGCCCGTATTTATACACCACTCTCAAATCTGAGATCGATTTCAAGATGCTGTTTTCATTTATTGATTAAATATCTAGGAATCTTTCCCTTTCTTTTATACTCTCTAGTATACTCGTAACACAGTAGGGTTACAGTGTTAAGACACTCCGTTCTCCACTTTCCGCCGATTCGCTCCTGTCGAATGTCTCGATTAGAAACCACAGTGTAGCTAGTTGTCGACTGTGGGACTGTAGCACATTCAAATACGAGTATTATTCATTTTGTTCTAATTATTAAAATTATATTTCTAACTCTATTTATAATACCATTTATTTATATTTTATGCTATATAAACCTCGACAAAACACTATTAGTATATAAAACTGTATTACGTCACGGCACACAACTCACGACCCTGCGCGCAGAATTTTCTAGAGTTTATTTAAATCATGTCGTTAACGAGAATGATTATATGACCTTAGGTATTCTTATAACCCAATAAATACATATATAATTAAGATTATTTTCATGCAATAGATCAAAATGTCCAATATATTGGTATCTTCTGAATGTAATTCTTGGAAAAAAAGTAGAAAATATTTTTAATGTTAAACAAGAAATACAGTTTTACAAAAAATTTTATTACAAAAAATAAAGATTATTTTAAAGCAGAATATTTTCAAAATATTTGTCAGGGTGTATTTTAACTTCCTTATAGTGGTCGTCTAATTCTTTTTTGCTCAGTATAAAATCTGGATAACCAATTCTAAGCATCATAGTATCTACTTTGTGGCCAGCGCGCCGCCCGCCGACACCTGACCCGCCGCGCTGCCCCCGCCTGCCCCCGACAGCGACACCACAGCGCGAATGTTCCACATGCGAGCTGCAGGGATCGATACACTATTATGGTTCTTCTGTACTTTATAACAAAACGGAATCCTTTTAGTACAGGAACTTTTAGTACGAACGTATATGCTTCGTGTTTGCCACATATTGTATTAAATTAGCCGGAATGTTTTTTTTATATTCATTGTCTACTGTAATTAAATAGTAAAAAAAAATTTAAATGACGTGCAAGTGTATGTTACTTCATAGAATAAACAATTATTTTAAATTACCACCGTCTCTGTAACATATAAAATAATGACTAATACATTGCCATCTTTGATTAGATACTTTTAGTGAAAGCACATTTAATATGCGCTTTTAATAGCTTTACTCAGGAACTTTATTTTTCTAAATCTTTGACCATATAGCAACAATATTTATCGCTTACTTTGTATTGAACTTTATGTACCTGTAAAGTAGACATCACAGCTATTCTTCTCCCTCTCTGTGGACGGTAAGTCATGAACTATAAGTTTATTTACGCTTAGAAACTCATTTACTTCTATCGAGTATGCAATAAAGAAACTCTTAGCTGCCTTACAACGCTTTATTGTTCGATATTCTTTATAGCCTAACTATATAAATGTAAGGTAAGTTTATGCTACTTTTTAGTTTTTGTATACCTAAATATTTAATTCATCATTTACTTCATGTAGAAGTTTTTGTATTTTTTTAATTAAGAGCAACAACCAACTGTGGAGTTCCAATTTAAAACTTCATTGTCAATTCAACATTTTAAATACACTGCAAACAATAGAATCAGAGGAAATCTAATAGTATAATTGACTTCAAATAACTGACTGTATATTTGTGGGTTCGAGCTTGACTCCGCAGAACGATTATGTTACCATCACCAAACAACGCGCAGAGTTGCAAAAGTTCAAAGTTGAATAAAAAGTGAGGAAGGGAATGTATTTAACACTAAGTACCCTCTATATCCTGATAAAATTGGAAAAGAACGCGAAACAAAATGACATGGACCACGTATAGGAGACAGTATTAAACACTGCCTTCTGCAACCATACTCCAAAAACCACCTACAGGCAACCAGTGTCTGCTTGCAAGGCCGTAAGGGTTACATCACACTATCTGCAACTTACTGCCCACCGAAATACATAATTAAGGACGCCGAATTTACTGAGTACTTTGAGACCCTGGGCCATCGATTCATCTCAGGTGGTGACTGGAACGCAAAGCACTCTTACTGGGGTTCGAGACTAACTTCCACCAGGGGGATTCAACTAAAATCCTGCATTGACAGGAATCACTACCATACGCTCTCCACGGGATCGCCAACCTACTGGCCCTCAGATCCTCTGACCACACCCCTGTAATCTTAACCTTGAATACGGTACCAGTATTACGCGAGAATCCGGAATCACTATTCAATCACAAAACGGACTGGAACTGCTTTCGCTCATACCTTAATGAAAACATCAGTCTTAAGGTTCCACTGAAGTCAAGAGATGATATAGACAGCGCCTGTCTGCATATCACAAATATCATACAAGTAGCAGCATGGATAAACACTCCAAGTATGCCATGTAAACCTAAAATCACGGCTTGCGTACCGGCGGAAATAAAAAAGAAAATTGCTGAGAAGCGGCGCCTGAGACGGACTTGGCAGCAGTCGAAACTGAAAAGAAACTCTTGCAAAATTTTAAATATTTTTAATTTAAAGACTTCACAAAAATAAAGTTAGGTTAAAGGTACCTTTATTTTTGTTACTAATTAAGAAAATGAAGCAAACAACTAATAAAATAATCATTGAACATGATTCTTGTAGACTTCAGACGAGACTATCTATCTGCCAACAATTAAACAATAATTGTTAAAGCACACAATATCACTGAAATTATATTGAATTTACTTTGCTTCATCTTGCTTTTATTCAAGAGTAAAAATATGGTCAAAAATGTATACATAACATTTATTTACAGCTAGAGCATAAGAAAGTATATGAAAATGAAGTAGAAGAGAAGTTCGGAAAGAGATGGCGTTACTTCGCCTGCGGAATCGCCAGTTTCCAATGAAAGAATGAAAGAAAATAACATTTTCATCGATCTAGATAATCTATCTGACGACGAAGACTTCCAATTTTACTTATTATCATTATCTTCTATTGCAAGAACAAATAAAATATAAATATTTCTTTTATTGATAAAAAAAATATATGTAATGGAAATTGACTAAAACTTAAAAATATTGAAAATTACTCGCTATGGGTTAAGGTATAAGTGATAGCGGGAAGCGGATTGCTGTAGCCTTTTGCTTTTCGGCCTGACCAGATAAAACATGGTTTTGTTCCCGCGAGAACGGGGGCCAGTCGTTCAAGCAAGCAAAATGAACGTATGCGACAAAGAAATTGGGTATATTTTATAATTTTATTACAAAAAAACAATTCCGAACGGTTAATTAATCAGTAGATTACTTGGATGATGAAAAATGGGTGTACTAACAGAAACAAGACCGCAGTTCAACTTTATAAAGCTTAAGTTAAGAAGAAAGTAATCACAAGTCGTTATCCAGTTTAAACCTCTATCGTATCGTGATTAACGAAAGTTTATATGACAAACTAATTAAATGTAACATAAGTGTTTTTTTTGCTGGCAAAAACTTGTATTTAATAGAAAACCGTTAACTTATTTCATTTAACGATGGTACGTTCAATCAGTTCAGCTGTTCTGGATATACTCGTATTAGTTTAAGTAAATATAAAAAAAATATTTAAATTTGTTTTTTAAATTTTAATGAGTAAAAAGTTATTCATTAATATCTAAAATTTATTTCAGAATTTCTGTCTGAACCTGAAATAAAAAATTCTCCGCCGTTAAGGTAGCGACTTCACTGATAGTATATAATATAAAGAATGTAAGTTGAGTGTTTTAAAATTAAATCTAATTAAATCAGCTTCACGCTGTATCCCACTCAAAGCAGGGTAGGCAGAAGGAACCACTTTCCGCCGATTTCTGGAGGCATTGAGTGTTGAGTGGCAGAACTCAACACCGCTCTTTGTCTCGATTTTTCTCCACTCTTGAACGGCGGGACCACGTCGTTAAATATAAAACGAAAAGCAAAAAAAAACCTACTCAAAACACAAAAGGTCAATAGCTTATATTTTATTGAACTTTGAACTTATAAACATTTAATCGTGTTCTTCAACCTTCGCGAGTATGAGCTTTTAAGTTTTGTACATTAGATTTTCTGACTTCTGATAAGAATAACAATTAATGTTTTTTTTATTAAATACGTGTGTACATTTTTTATAATAAAAATACTCCGTTCCCATTAAGACAATTCTGTTCCCCACTTTCCGCCGACTTCTGGAGACATTGCTTGTTAGGTAGCGAAATCCAACGCCACACTTTGCCTCGTAGCCAGGAAAAAAAATATTAAATATTTCCGAGTGGGTATGGAATCCACGACCGTCGCATATAAAGCGCCACGACGGTCTCACTATTTGTAAGCACGAATTGTTGTTTAACATAAACAAGTATTAAAACACAAGTAATGTTCTTAAAAAACCTTAAAGAGAAAGAGGCCGTCTAATTTGAGATACTTATTTCAAAAGTGCATTTTCTCGGTACTTAGCAGTAAATTATTGCACTTTTCTATTATAATAGTGATATACTTGCAATATTATTGAAATGAATATATTTTTAAGCATTTATTTGTTGTATTAATAAGTCTGCTAGCGTAGACGAAGCTATATTAATGCAGGAAATGGTAAATTACAATTTAATCACACAACATGACCGCTAAAGAAACGATTATTAATAAAAACTAAACTGTTTGTACGTCACATAACGGCGAAAGAGATGAATCCCATCAACCAATGTACCAACGGAATGACCGAGTGCGTTGTAAAAGGAGTACGCGATGATATTTATGGTGTATTGAACTTGCTATCGTGTAGTATGAAAGATGGGCCCGGACGAACATCTATCATCACCCACTGCCGCCGAGCGACTGACAGCGCGCCACCCGCCGCCGCTAGGGGACACAGTCCCGCCTACTGCTTAAAAACGCCTCTGACATAAAGGGCGCATGTCTATAACACTAAACTAAGCGACAGGCTACCTTACATACTATATAAATAAGATCTATTATTTGTTCGCTAATTATGTTTATTCCGATGCAAAATTATTTCAGTGTGCCGTACAGTAATCGGATTGAAAAGTAACAACACGTCGAACGTAGAAATATTTTTATGCAATTCTGATCTGTATTTCATATGCTTTTTAGTATGAAAATGTTTCAATAGTATTTGTAAATGCAGTACAGATGCTTTTTTAACCAGCTCCACGGTTTATTTTTAATGCCTTGACGCTTGTATTCGTATCCAACGCACTAGTTGGATGATATTGCATCAAACGAGAGTAGTTCTCCAGGTGGGATATACGTCATATTCTATTTTCATACTGTAGAATATAACATAGAGAAGCCATTTACCACTTTCTCACGGGTAAATATGTAATGTTATCTTTTCCTCGTTCTAGCTTTGTAAGTTCGCTTTAATGTTTTATTAAGGCGAATTAAGCTTAAAGATTAACGAAAGTAAAGAAAAGCGAAACACCGTGTTGCAGCGGCATAGCATATGATTGTTGACTCAACACTAAGGGATTCGATTCCAACTCGAGGGAATGAATTACTTTGATTCCCTTGTTATGATAACAAGACAAAACGTTCTCCACATTTCGACTGAATTCAATAAATTATATGTTACGTGGCGGGGTTGAGTAGTGAATCTAGTGGGGGGGGGGGGGGTTGGAGCACAGGGGTGCGGCTGTAAAAGCGACGTCAGGTTGTGGGTTCGAGTAATTGACTTTTCCTAATCAGAATTCTTAGAGCGAGACGAGGTAGCCGCCATCAACTCTATATATTTATAAAGTTATATCCGTCAATTATGTTTATAGATAATATAAAATATTAACAAATCAAACTATATTTATTTGGTAAAGATTGACATCTTTTTATGTTGCAATTGTAACCAGATCATTGTCTAAACATGTCGAAACATTTGTATGTAATACAAATACTATTTCAGCGAGAATTTGTAAACGACATGTCAGAAGAAAGCTAGCATAAACAGCATAAACAGTTCACAAAATTCTACACAACCACATGCCAAACTCCAGGGGAATGACATAATTGGACCGAATAAACTGAATTATGTCGAGAAAACAAGGTCTGATCCCCAACTAAATTCTTCAAAAAACTAATTAAAGCCCAAGAAACATACGAATACAAGCAAAAACAATGAATAAATCGTCTCCCACCATGGCCGGTCCCCACGGGAGTACTCGCCATGATGTTCACCAGGCGAACCATCTCACAAATCTTCTCTCTCATCAGTCTCTATGTATTGTAGTGTGTAGTTATTATTCAATTATAAGTGTAACACATGTTTGATAGTAAAATAAACCGTTGGCGCCGTAACAACAAATAGGGGACTCTCCCTTAGTATTTGTTTTTATTTCAATCGCTTTATAAATAAAAAACATAGTGACAGGCATAGCTAGTAGAAAATAAACGAAGGCGCCATGTTGCATCATACAATGTGTAAACCATTTGTAAACCTAATGGATATAAGTTAGATTGTCACTGTAGTAAATAAAACGTGGCGTTGACTTTCTCAGTTCCACACACGAATATCTCGAATTAAGTGTTAATTCTTAAAATTTACTGAATAAAGACATTATATTAGGGCGGACATAAACAATGTAGTTATTTCTGTATTTTATATTACTTACTTCTTACTTACACTCCTCTCTCCACTCTCTGTTCAATTTTGTGTTGAATGACTACGCGCAGAAGTCTGTTGATTACGGTCAGCACTGAAAGGAGTAAAGAAATATTAGAATAAGGACCACAGCTTCGAAGCAACGGTGGAATCTTGATGAGACTACGTATTCCATGAATGGTGACCTCATCGTAAGCTCAGCTTAAGTGATCACATGGAACGATAGTTATCTCTTAGTGTTAAAACTAAATAATTTTAAGACTTAGTTGTTTTATTTTAATAAAAATATATTAATGGAATAGATTGGACAGAAAAAATATGTCTGGTCACCAGTGCGATGATATAAACCTGCTGTATATTTCATTCCCCCAAATGAGATTAGAACCTACAATTTATAAAATATGAAAGACAATAAATATGTTTAATGTATTAGTTATTGTATATGAAGGATTATAAAAATCCGAAAGACTGAACAGGTTACAGTCACGTTTAATCAGACAGGCAACCAAATTAGGAAATGAAATTCTGTTTTCAACAACTCTAAAGAAACGGTCTTTTGTACTATCCTTAAAATTCTTCTTCTTCTCTTTGTCTTATCAAAACATGGGAATAAAAATATTTTTAATTTAATTACTCCCTCGAATGGACATTGATCCTATAACTATCAGATGCTAAGTTTTAAGAATCAGATGCTATGTCACGGTGCTACAAAAGCTTAATTTATAAATGGTGGGTATTCTTTGTGGGCTGACTTGAAAGCTACGCTATGCTAAGCTAATTATTATTTTTTGTTAGCTGAACTAAAGCTAAAGCTATTATATTTTGCGCCAACTTCAGACTAACCTACAATATGGACATAATATTATATGAAACTTAACTATGTATACATATCATGATTTATATTTATTCAATATCTATATGAAAATAAGAATAATTCTTTTTAATCTTAATTTTTATTGTTGCAAGATAGTAAGTTTTTTTACTACAAAAAACATTGGCAAATATTTTAAATACAAGTTTATTGCATTTGAAACAATTTATATGTTTTCAGGTTGAAAGGGAAAGAGGTATAACAGTTAAAGCAGTGAAAATATTTATTGAATCTAATTGATACACCAGGGCATGTAGATTTTTCAAATGAGGTAATTAAATATTGTTTCTCATATTCACACTATCTTGCTATGAAAGAGTAGGTAGAAAGAAACCTAGTTTCATTTCATTAATCTAGTTTCAGCAAAACTTTCTAACGTCCATTACATTAAGAAGTGGCATTAGCCTTTTCGTACGTAACGCTTACCGTAACCGACCTACTTCCGCTCTACAATTACACCTTTATATTCACTTTAATTGCTTAATTCTGCTTTTTCAGAGCTTCGGCTCTCTAAATTTTGCAATGTTTGCGTTATTTTTTTTTTGTGTGTTTTCACAGTTTTTAGTAGTTAAGTTTGTATTGGTAACTGGATTTAAGTTTTTTTTTATTTATGGTGTATTTTTACGTCGTATGATGATGGGTTTATATTGGGGGTGCCTTTTAACTTTATATATCTATACTTCCTGCACCTTATGGTAATATCTAGTATCTATATTTTAAAAATAAATAAGAAATATGACATAAATTTAACAACAAAATAAAATAAATATATAACATTATTTATATTTGTAATAATCTACACTGAATGAACTCTTGTCCCTTATAAGATCCCGCACCCTATTACCTACTATATCTTCCCTCCGTAGACATTTGGAAGAGCAACCCTTGAAATTTTGACACAATATGTATAATTTTAGCTTCTGTTTGTTTGGTAAATGATAAAATGAACAATGAGTGAGTCAGAATGTAAGATATCTTCGGGTGCAATAATAATGTAAATATGAACTGTTAACAACGTGGTTCTAGGGCATGGGTTCGACGTGAGTGACATGAGTGTAGACACGACATTCGTTTCTCTACTTTCCGCCCAATTTTTGATTTATTTATTATTTTGATTTTATGGAAAAGGACAAGGCAAACGAGCGTTCAGGTCACCTGATGGTAAGTGATCACCGGTAAAATATAGTCAAATATATATATAGTATGTTTAAATCAATCTTACGATATTCTTCAATAGGAGAAGAGATGAGAATTCGGTCAAAACACACGTCCCGTCGGACAAAAACGTAAAATAAAAGAAAATGCGTTTCTGGATTACGGATTTATGTAGTCTATAACGATCCCGGGAAGCCAGGGAACAACTCCTCAAAATTCCACACAATCGAATCTGCCATTTCGGAGTCTATAGCGAACAGACACATAAACAGACATTTGTTTTTATATATACTCGTATATATTGAGTGATATAGAAATATTATTAAATAATTTTGTTTTGAAACCATAGTATAAAGTAAACAGGATTTTTTAAAATATTTGTAACACTATTACAGCCTTATCTACTCTTTAATAACTAATAAAATTACAAGTGTATTATAATGCATACAAAGAAATAATTCAATAATAAGTAATATTTTTTTCACAAATTTAAATTTTTATAACTCACAGCGTGACGCTGGATTTGCACAGATTAAATTAAGAACAGCGCGCTTAATACATTTTTAATGGGCACGACAATTACACAAAAGATTACGCGGTCTTAGTTAAAGTCCGTGTTCCACAGACTAAATCCCCGTGGTAATGGCCGAGGGCGGCACCTGGGCTGCTGCGGCCTCGCTAATTTCGCAAAGCACAATATAAATTACCGCCACCAAACAATGACGCCCGCTCCGACCGAATTATGTAGTCGCATACTAATGCATGCTAAAAGGATTTCATCCATTATCCTGGCCATTTCAAACTGTTTACAATTTTTTCATATCGTTGTGATTCTCCGGCTTCAATTATATTCGGAGAGCTAATCAAAGAATCTAACGATATAAGGGCGTATTTTACGATTTAAGTGGTTAAAGATAAGGACTTCGTAATGCCCTCAAGACTAGAGTGGATGCTCGGAAAATATGTCGAGTCAGGCAGTTAATTAATTTCTACAGATAACGATTTGCAAAAAAAATCGATGTATATATGTTCTATAATTGCACTATGGTAAACAGATTGAGATGTTTGTTTTAGATTAAAAAAGCAGTTGCGGCGCAGTGCTGTCACGACTGGCTTCCGTTATCTAAATAATTTATACTTATAATTTCCAAATCATGAAGCTTCTAAAGTCCTTGTCAGTATTCACTATCAAATAAATCAGAAACGTTTAAAAGAAATTTTGAACTTTCCTGACACTTGGCATAACTCCTAGATTTTTCCATATAGGAAAGAAAATTTTTATCAATTTAACGCTGTATTTTATGTTTTATATTAAATGCTACAAATTCTGGGATACGCAAAAGCTAGGCAATAAAAGTAGAGTGCAGTGTGCAGATGCGATACCTCATATGTATTCACTCAGATTTAAAATACATAAATTTCGAGTTGTGCCTTTGTTGAATTTTACAATAAACCAGAAAGAAATGAGATAACCAGAAATATTTTAATATAAATCCTGGTATAAGCAGCTATTCGAATTAAATTTTACAATTATCATATTTACAATATAAAAATATAACAGGAGTGCTTGTATACGTGAAATATAATTACAGTTCTGTGGGCTTTATATTAATTAATAATTTTTACTTTGAAAAGTATTTACCACGTCGTCCATCTCTTAAGCGTTAATATCTTTAAAAAAAATTAAAAGTAGGTCATCAAACTTTATCTAGATTTTATGGAGTTATTACCAATTGAACAATAATTAATAAAAAAAATAAGCTTCACGATGTATTCCTCGGATAGATAAAGTATGCAGAGAGAACATTAAATTGAGGGAATTCTAGAGGCAATGTGTGTTAAATGGCGGAACTCAACGTCGCGCTTTGCTTCAATACCGGAGCGTGTATAACGATAATAGTAGATATTTCAATTTTTTAGGTGAGATTTGAACCTACAACCGGTCGCGGCTACAGACACGCCTGTGCCCTTGCGCCACGATGGTTTCTATATCATCTATATTATCTATACGATCTATATTATTACCGAAATAACAAATATGAATTTAATGTGACCATGTAAACGTGTAGTGATCAGATATTGGAATCGGTATTTGAATGCGCGACCGACCCGTCATTAGGCGCGGCGGAGTCCCGTCCCGCCCGAGTACGCACTTGATGGGATCGCATAATCGACCTGTTAACGGCTTGGTGGTGGTGTACCTTGCAAGTATTTATGTATTATATTTCAATTATAACGTTGTAACCGAGGCCTAATAAAGATTTTTTTTTACTTTTCTTTTATAGTTTATAAAATAAGTTTTATAAAATAAGCTGACTGATCATCATAACATATAATATAAATAAATAAATTCAAAAATATAAACATTAACTCTTTTTAAGCTTCACGCATCTACCGGATTTTCTGCTATGAAAAGGCAGAGATAACCTGATGTTGATCCACCCTTTTTTAACATGTACGGAATAATAATCTTGTATTTACATATAATAGCAGTAATATATATGTATATAAATATATAAAATATATATTATTATTAATAGTGTATCACTCACAAGTAGATACCAACAAAATTTACCTGTAAAAAGGAATGACATTTTATAACTAAATTGTACTTACATTTGTCTGTCTAAAAATACATAATTAATAATATTTATTAATACTATAAATAAACTTATGTTTTCCAGATTTGCTGAGATAATCAACATTCAATTTACTAAGATAAAATTCAGTTTACGAATCAACTCGATTATGTAAAATGTTTTTTTAAAACGTATTTAAAGTAAAAAAAATAATAATAACTCTATTATGGTGATTTATATTTAGAGGAGAAAAAAACTATCGATAATTGGATACGAAAAGAGAATACTTGGTGAACTTCAATATTACAAATGCAATCGTATTGCTTTCTATCGAGCTAGGATTATATATAAAATGAAATCTGGGTCTCGCAAACTGCTGTTATTTTCTAAAATTACCTTGTTCCTGGATGTGCCTTTTATAGAAACAATTTTATTAATACTCAAAAATAATAACATTAAATTTACTTGAATGAAGTGATATGTATATGAATGGAATAATAAGAAAAGAAGTTATAAAACTAATATACAAATTCTCTTTTAATACTAATACTACCTCCTGATAGTATATTAAATATAAAAATTATTTTAATAAAATATAGGTATTTATAACGTATCATTGTTTTTCTGCAGTTATGGGCGTACGCCGGACGGACGGGCATGGTCCTCTCAGAGGCCGACTTGCTTCTGGGAGGATCAGATCCACTAAATAGTTAATACGAATACACAAAATGAAATATTTAAAAAGAAGAATTCATATTTATAAAATGATAGCTTTGATTCTGTCAACATTTATGGTAATTTTGCTTTCTCTTTGTT
>JBAIZZ010000148.1:84113-95245 GCA_037355905.1 Heliconius aoede
TAACATGCTGTCGAGGAGTGCTTGAGAACCTACGATTCTTCTTTGTTAATATTTTAAAGCGCACTTAGTTTTTATGTGAAGAACTAAATTGTATTCTTCTAACGTATGTTTATATTTATACTTATTTTAATTATGATACAAAAGGATTTTTGTTAAACAAGTATTATTTATAAAACTGTGCTTAGGTTCGAATGTGAAAATGGTCTACAATTTTAATACGAAACAGTTCACTGGAAATATGTCAAAAAAATAAAAATGTAGTGTTGTGTTTAGGTTACATTACCGGAGTGGTGCTGGGATATTGTGTTGGTAATTCTTGTGGTAATACCGGGTCTGTGTTGAGGATTTGAATTTCATTTTACTAGATCTAAATCCAAATAAATATAAAATAAATAAAATTAAGTTTAGTATATCATTATTGTTATATTATGTATATAAGGTGACGCCCTTCCTTAAAATCACTTCGGCTTCCCGCCTCACGCATGTCAAATGTTATTTATTTAATACACGAAACATTATAAATGATTGGAATTCTCTCAGGTAACCTTTACCAAAAAAGATAAAATATTGTATGAATATTGGATGGTGTAAAAAAGATTTAATAATATTATCTTAGTATAATAAATGTACTTAATTTATTATAATATAGTATACATATAATTATAAAGAAATAAATATATAATTAAATTTAAAGTGTAATCCGAAAATGTACAACAAATGTAGGATCATATGGCTTAATATATACGTAAATGCTTTTAAAGATATGCGGGATATGTAATTAATATTTTTTTGTTTCTCTCAAAATTCGCTTACATTAATTAAAATATGACGACAGCGACATCTACATAAGTTTTCAAGTTACTTAAAAAAATCTATTCTTAATTTTCTCAACATTGGGCAACCATAAGGATTTGTGGGATATCGCTTTTTATATGTAGCTTAGTACATAGAGTGTTCCATACGATATGATTACTTATTTTCTAGACAAATTAATTATTTTTATATATATAAATGCAGTTATAGTTGTATACTTTGTTGGACAAGTTTCATATATGATTTCAAACTGTTTGGTTAGCAAATCTTAGATTTTACTAGAAAATCTTTGTATTTACTATAGTGTTGAGGTAATGTTTTTTTCAAAATAATAAGAGGTTGTTTAAATTAAAGCAAAAAGTATATGACTACAATGTTATTAGGTGAGAAGAAGGGGTAAACGCTATTAGTAAAGCTTTTTTATAGCTTCGTTGACCCTCTACTGTAGAAAAATAAAGCTCAAGGGGGAGATTTATGATCACTGCGAAAACGTATTTGTTTATACGTACTTGGCCGAAGTTTTTCTCTAATTGGGTTTTTCTTTTTCAAATTTTGTGAATATTTCAATTAGTTCATTGATTTATACTTGTTTTCTTTACTTTTGTGTTTGATAAGTAATTAGCTTTTGTTATACACGCACACACACACATTCAACAAGTTGTAAATGTATTTCTTAACGATTATATTAATGTTTATTATGAAAATCTTTGCAACAGAGCGGTGTTGCTGCGAAAGTTCCAACAGACATCGAGTAATGAGATCTCATGCGGGAACTGGGTGCCAAACTCTTTATAACTTCGCCGGCATAAATCCTAACTTCATAAACTCTAATGAAAGCACTACCTCGTAATTGTGGCTCCGGTAAACTTGTGGTTGCAACACCAAGCATAAACTTGAAAAAATGTTTCCGATACACGACCCCCTTAGTTAGTGAGATACGAAAATATGAATACTTATTACTTATAAATGACGCTGTACGAAAATAATTCTTATTAATTTACATATAAAGACGGTAATAGCAGGATGACCACCCGAGTAGGCGTCAGCTTGTTTACAAAGGAAATACAAACATAAGGTAAGCTACAAAATTTATTTCTCTAGTTTGTCTATATCTATTTAAAGTTTAACTGTTCTATAGTGCTAAGTCTCTAACAAAACTATTACTACGTGGATATTATGCATACATATATCATTGATACGTTCAAGAATCTTATGAAAGGAGAGGTTTAGTTATTTATTTGGCTCTGTTCTGATATAAATCTTTATTTTCAATTAAGTTGAAACGAAAGTGAAATGAGTCTGGATATTTACAAAAAAGAACTAAGATTTGTATTTTGCACTTTGTGTATCACAGTCGTCTTTCTAGATTCTATGTTGTTTATCAAATTCATTTAAACGTTTAATAAATACACTGAACATGAGCCATGATTGTTAAGTAATTCAATGGTAATTAATTAAATACTTATTGAAGCTGTCGTGGCGCAGCGGGAAAGCACAGTCTCGAACGGCAGTCTCGACTTTAAAAGCAACGAAAGCGATTCTCGCTCGGAGAAATGAATCGCTTTCATTACCTTACTCTGAGGACAAGCCAAAGCGCGGCGTTGAGTTCCACCACCTAACACATAATATCACGGAGATTGGACAAAGCATGGGATACGAAGTGTCTTAACAGTAGTTTACCTCTGCCTGCGCTGTATATGGGTGACACAGTATGAAGCTAAAAAAGAGAAAAGCGGACAAAAGCGAGCAGGGCTCACCTTTATCTGGATACCTCACTTGAACAAGAATTGAATACCAAATTTTGCTCCCGTTTTGAAGGCTATTATTTTTAGGATTTAATTACAAATGTATGGTTTTCAGATTTTTTTTCTAAACCAGTGCTGGAGCAGAAGAGAGTTACTTATTAGTAATCAAACCTCTTTGGCTGTACTGAATGTAATTTCCTGGTTTTAATACCATTACAGACATTACATTCTCAAGATGCAATGAATTAAAAAAAATCTAGTGCACGCCAAAACTATTTAACCAAGGACATCTAAATCAACACTCACACTCGTGGACCACTAATTGGGCGGTGCAATGTGCGTTGCCGTGAGGGTTCTCCGCTCGAGCTGTGTACACTCCGGAGTCGTCTTCCCTGCAGTGCATGACTTCCAGGCGATGGCGGCCTTCCTTCTGGACTATCTGGACTCGATCCAGCAGCCGGTCGTTGAACGGATTGTTATCCTTCAGCCAAGTCAGTCCCGCCTCTTCCCGCACCTTGCACTCAAACACCGCGTTCTCACCAGCTGGGGATCCAAAGCTCTCGTTACGCGAATTCGTGTTCAAGCGTTAGCATGTGTGTGTCTGTTAGTGTCTAAAAGCATATATACAAAGCGCTAACTGTCATGTGTGATTGTATTTTTCACTTACTCTCGATGCTCTGTCCTTCCAACGTCTTAGTGAAGATCGGCTTCCCATCGTGCGATTCTGATTTCAGAATTTTTCATAATACCTAAAGTACATTGAAAGAAAACTAATTTACTTTATTCATCAAAAACTGTACACAATGTCTGTGTAATTAAGTGTCACGTTAATTAAACAGCAAAACTGTTATAAATGGCGTCTTATCTATTAATCATAGTTAATGGTATTCTTACTACTCTATTACAACTAACGAAATAGGATTTGCAATCATGGTTTTTAGTTTTTTTTATGGAATTTAAGCTCATTTTTTTTCATCTTTCTTATTAATTATTCGCTTTTAGCTAAGAGAAGCGTATCTCTCAATTAGGAACAAATTGAGTAACGTTTTCTTTCACGCACAGATTTATAACATTCCGAAGTCATTAGTTCATTCAATTAATAGAATCGTGGAAAATAGATGCCTTCCTCTATTTACACGTTATTTATCGCAAAGAGAGATCGGTCCCATCATAAAGTGACGTGTGGTGAAGAAAATTAAGTTAGATTTTTTTTTCACTTTTTCGTAAGCATTACGCTGCATATTTCAAAGTACGCAGCTGTCACGCTCACGAGCTCTCGTTACATCGGGCTTTTCAATTTTCTTTTTGTGTCAAGTGTGGCTGATCCGAGTGAAACACTCGTTTCACTATACTGAAAACCTGATTTTAGTTTATTGCGAATTGGCTGCAGAATATTGCCTTTGTATTTAGGTAGCTAACTATACATTACTGCAAATATTTATTATTATTTATACTAAATATACAATAATATGTAGTGTTTGTTTTATCTCAATCAAAAAATTTTTACAAGTTTTCAAGAGTCAGCCAGTCAATAACAGCGGCCTTACTGGCCGCGCATTATATCGGTAATGAATAGAATATTATACGAATAGGATAAATCATAACTCACATTGTAATCGAATAATTTGATTAAACTTTGACGGCTCCTTTCTGTGTGAGGAGAATTCCAAAAATAAAACAGGAAATTGCCAAATGAGGGTAATTCAATAATTCAATTACACCATATAAAAGGGCTATTTAACTCGACATATAAAAAAGGTCCTGATTTCAATGGGCTTATTAAACTATAGACGGTTTATGTAATTTGGCCGTATAACAAAGGTTGTGGAGCAGTTAATGTTAGGTTCCGTAGGTATCATGTCGGTGTCGATTTCGCCGGCGGAACTCTAAACTTGATATTTCCGTTATTGTTTTTTGAGCTGTTTGTGTTCGCGAACTTCTCATAATACAAGTCTCGTCCCTGGTTTCTAGTCTATAATGACATGGAAACCTGAAACTGTGGAGTAGTGCATTTGTGCTTTTTAAATGGCCAAATACAAATTCTACAGTAGTAAATATATTAATTATATAAATTAGTTAGTGCAGTAACAACAGTTTCATTCTGTTTAAATAGACTAGTGTCATTGTAAATAGTTAGCTGCTATAGTCTAGTCATTGCGTGCTGAGTGGCAGAGAGCAGTAACTGGGGGCAAAGATATAAAAACTACGAAGAACAACACTACTGCGCCACGGTGGCCTGTTATTATTCGATTTCAGTTTAATATAATATTTTTTATTATTTAAATTTTCATTCAGAGTCTTATAAACAAATAAATGAACATCGAAATAGTATCTAATATTAGCGACGCCGTCACGCGAACAATGGCGGCGGCCCTGCACAACACACAAACAGATTATCCGTCTAATTATCCGTCTAATTTGACAACTATTCAACAGAATTGAATTTGATTCCATTCAGCTATTCTCCGCCGCGTCGAGTGTCGGCGCTGCACAAGGGCCGTCGAGCTGAAAGTAGCGGACTCGCTTAAACTTTAAATTATATGTCTCTATATAGTTTTGTGTGTTAAGATTTCAATAGACTTGTAATTATTAACAAAAATACAAAAATGAAAAAGAAATGACTATTTTATGAAGACACTTTTCTTGGTAATTTTTTGAGTAAACTACGATACAATAGAGTCTTAAGTAAGGGTCATTGTATATTGGTCCTCTAGTGTTACCCGACACTGTCAATGAGCCATGGGATTTCTTAAGTTTGGGTATCGAGTTCCCTTCTTTATTGCCAGTCGGATTATTAGCTTGCACTGAGAGGCCGATACAGCCGCTCTCTTACACGAACTATCCCTATTTTGATATATTTTGCGGTTTTTATTTAACTTTCCTTAAATAATTTTGGAAGTTTGCACTTACTTTCACTTGCGTAAGCTCTTGGGACAAAAAACCGTCAATTTTTTGTTTTGAATTACACTTTTATTTTTGCTCTGTAAGTAATACATAAACGTCCAGGTTAGCCTTAGCTCGTTGTTTGATTTAATATGCGGAATTTCAACTTTCTAAGTCCAGTAGTTTCGTCTGAGCGATAGACAATATCAATCAATCAGTAACGAGTGACATACTCATAAATAAACAGCTAAACTCTAACTCAGTTAAGTCGTTTATAAAAGCAAAAGCCAGAGAACCAACAACTAGCGAGATAAATAAAGAAAGTAATTAAAGAGTAGAGTGTTTCAGAGTGAGCGGCGATTAGTCGCCGACGCCGTCTCTTAATTGCGTAATTAACAATTAACAACACCGCAATTACTTGCGTATAAAACATCTTAAAGCTCTGAGCTTTCATTTTCTTTGCCAGAGCTCGCGCCGAGTTGGTGTTTTTGTACACGCCCTGTATAATAAATAAGTTTATATTTAATATATAGTATTTTGGATCGCGAGTGATATTTTAAAGGTCATCTAATTAAGAAGGAATCATGGGCTTAGGAAGTAACAGCCCATATACCCCCCCCCCATCCCCCACCACCATTAGATACTCGTACTGTTCTAAACAATTAACTAGACGCTATGAACTGTTTAACTAAGTCGAGTTTCCTAACGCTAAATCGTTAGTGGTAACTAACTTACGTAGTGCCGTTTTACATAACATTATCTACATAAACCATATTATTTTACAAGCACATATTATTCAAATTACGTTATAATTACAATACATACAATAAAGGGTTTTAATCAAAAAGGAAATATTAATTTATGCCTAATTAAGTCAAATTAATTTAACTTGAGACAAAGCGCGGCGTGGGGTGCGCCACCCAACACGCAATGCATCCAGAATTTCACGTAAAATGTAGAAAGGAGTGTCTTAACAATAAGTTCCTTCTATCTACCGTGCTGTGTGTGGGGTAACGTGGCGTGTGAGGCTAAAAAAGTTAAATATTGAATGTAGTAAGTAATAATGATGAATCTATAATGAATACAGAAATACATAAGGCCGGCGTAGTACAGCTGTATTGCATTTACTGATACCACGACGATTGTGGTTCAAATTCCACTAAGGGTAATATTTTTTTAGTCCCCTCTCTGATAATAAGATAAAGCGAGTTAAGTTCCACCAAAATTGTGCCAACGCGGGGAGTAGATCTTAGCACGAGGTTGTTTCTACCCATTCTACTGCTATGCATGGGTACGACTGCGGACGTCCCCCACGGCCCCTCGCGTGTCACACATTTGTCACAGAGTAGTCAATAATCAATCCTTCTCCGCCAGAGGTGGTATTCATAAGTTCCTAAGTACTAGTTAAACAGCAAACTCATTATGATGTAACTCGATACATTGCGCGGGTCGGCGGTCGCAACGCGGCCAATTAGAGGGCGCCACGTGGCCGGCACGGGGACGACGCGGGCACGACACGTGCGACGCGACTTTTGCATTTTACATATGTTTACTTAATGTTTGATTAATTTTGGTTGGAAACTTAGTCCTGCGTAGTACTACTTTACTTAGAAAGTTAAATTTAACATGTAGGTAGGTTAGGTAGTGAAGAGGAGCTGTGAGAGAAGTTTTCTCGATTTCTCTTTTTAATAAAATAAGGGAAAAAACGGTCAATTTCCTGTCATAAAGTCCACCATACTATAAATTTGGTTTATAAATTAAATTAATCATAATAACCATATGAAATCGAGAAGAGAAGAAACTTCTAAGCATTCCATGGATTCACTGGAGGATGTGGTTGCATGGCTGCCTGCCTGGGACTTACAACCTATGTGTAGATTTTCATTACATTTAGCTCCAAATTGTAAGAGAACATTTTAACAGTAATTTTTATTTCTTGCTCATTAAGTAGCTCATTAAAAAACCAAATCACATTTTTAGTTAAAATAAACAGAGAAAAACAATATAATTAGTTTGTAAAAAGTTCACAATTTTTTATAAAACTCTTATACTTATCTTCGCTTAATGCTTTTGTACAAATGATCGAACACAACTTGACAGTATTTCATTATTATGAGTAATAGAATACATTTTTTTATTTCGCGCTTCATCCTGTATGCAGAGATCCCCCATGCAGAGAGAGCCGAGTAACACTCCGTTAGTACGTAACACACCGCCGAATGTTCAAGAGACATTGCTCGTGACGGAACTCAAAAACGTCCTTTGTAAATTTACCAGAGCAAAGAAAACGAAAACATTCATTATAATATTTACATTTTCTTAAGAATTAATTTTCCATAGTGGGAATCGAATCCTCAACCCTTGCGCCACAAGGCACTGGACCACGACGGCCTTTATATTGTATTTCCCATACATTTTTGGATTATTTATATTTATGGGGAACCGAATGTAGTAAATAACAAAAGATAACAGCGCTAGTATTAGCTTCGGCCTTCGGGAACAGTACAGTTGCAACATAATAGTTTTTTTGCGAGAAATTAATTGCATTCAAAGTATTTTTTGGGGGAGTTTGTCGGCTAATTAGTGACGTTTATTTCAGAAGTTTCGACTTAGCTTAAGTTAGACGTGTTGGTACGAGTTTGTACACTTATTTTAAATTCAAAGATTTTTTTTTAATATCAGCAGAAAAAAAAATCTCTCTACTAGCTGTTTTATTTAATATCTATCTATCTTTTGAAAATGATAATATATTGCTTAGTATCTAGATTACTCCGTCACCTCCCCTGAATTTTTTCGGTCTATTTAAAAAATATCTCACATTTTCTTATACACAGTAAAATTTAGTTAATTTAGTTTGTTTGTCCCTTGGATGTCATTTTCTAGCCAATTAAATGGCTTGGACTAGCTATTTTTATAAGAAAAGTCAACAGTGAGTTAAACTATTAGCAACGACATTAAACAGAACGACGGCTGTAATTACTAATATCTGTTAAAAAATAATCTAACTTTGAAAATGCAATAAAAACAAAAAAAAATAACTGCAAATTAGAGCCGCGCACGAAGTGAGAGAGTGGTGTTTGCGGCGCGGCGAGTAATTAATTTGCTTCGAGTTTATTTGATTGCTTTCAGAGTTCAGAGTTCCCTCTCGATAACGTAATGTTATCTTCGGGGAAAATTCATTTCTGGTACATCATGGTTTCTGATGATTGTGGAATTATATGTACTTGTACTTCTGATACGCTTTAATATATATATTGTACTTACTCGCTTAGCGCGTCCCGTCGGACAAAAACGTAAAATAAGAGAAAATACGTTTCTGGATTAAGTATCTATCTAGCCTATAACCATCTCGGGAAGCCAGGGAAGAACTCCTTGAAATGGACTCGATGAATAGACCAACAAACACACGAAGAGACATTTGTTTTATATATATAGATAAAAATAAGAAGTACTTGGCTCCATGCATAAGAATTCGTTGGAAGCTATGATTTGATATTTTTTTTTGCGTCACAGCAGGATAGACGAGGAAACCTCGAGTGGTAATCGAACTCGCAACCTGCCACGTTTACAATCACACTTTGTGGCCGTGCCCTAGGCCTGGTCTCCTTGTACTTGTATTATAAAATTGAACAAGTAAGTTAGAGTGGTTTAATTAAATAACTCGAGTGAGCGCACCCGCTCCCGCACCTCCGACTTGACGAGTCGTGACTCCTAGTTAATTGCTATAGCAATGACTAGTTTAGTAAACTAATGGACACGTGTACTCTTTTCTTCTTCTTTTCGACGACAAACAATGTTTGTTGAAAAAATTGTCATATAGATTAGCTACGTCATTTTTCTATTTAATTTATATAAGAGGAAGAGGCAGAGAGTAATCTCTACATCCTCGCGCAAATCTAGTGTTAAGGTATCTCAACAGTAGGCTTCCACTGTTTACTGGTTTGCGGGAAGAACGTGAAACTGAAAAAAGTCGGTTCCGATACCTGTAAATATATACACGCAGAACCCTTCCACACATTATTTTTAAATTTAAAACAATGTAACCGCTACATAAGTCAATCCGACGTAATTTGTTTTCAATTTGATTGCTTCCGGTGCTCGTGCATTGTGCGCAGCGCTGTGGCCAGTGGCCTGTGGCCCGCAGTGTTCCACGTGTAACAGGATAGGCACACTGCTCTACACTACAAGCACATAGGAGTCAAGACACTCTGCTCCCCACTTTCTGCCGAATTTTCGCGTCCTAATTTGTGAAACTCAAATTCGCGCTTTGTTTTGTTACATTAATGGAGAAGGGAAGCTGAAAATATTTAATTATTAATTCCTCGAGTGAGAATCGAACCAAAAATAAATATATTATTAAATATTGAGTCATAAAATTAAAAATATTAAGATTTACTATAAAACAAATAATTAAGCAATAAAAACGTTTAAAAGATTATTTCTAATAAACAGCAGGCACTGCCACCACCACGACCGCCTCCCCCACCACCTCCACCATCACCACTACGATCGCTAACGGACTTATAATTAACATACAAAGTGAGGGCGTCGGCGGCCCGCAAACGTCAGCTATTACCAAGCGAGGGCCCGCAAACATAAATATTGATAGGGTTGCTGCATATTGATGTTTTATTTTTAAATAACAATAAAATACAGATTAAAATTGTACATAATCGTGATTATAATGATTTTGATTATTCAAAATATTTTTGTATAATTAAATGCTATTACTTTAACTAAATTTATTTATAAATATTATTTTCTATCTAAAGATTTTTAAGCAAATTAATATAATTTCGCATTTTTATTGTTGTGTAAACTAAACATTTTATTTTTCTTTCCATTTTTAAAGAATAAATAAAATCGTAATGTCGGAGAGCGCTGATTTAAATCCTGCCGCGATCAAATTTTATACCAAATACTTTTTATTGTCCTTAGTCGATTGCCCTTCGACCGAATAAAGTATTTTCATTTCTTCGCTCAGATAACAGGACAAAGCGCGGCGTTGAGTTCCGCAAAGCAATATAAAATCTTAAAATAGAGTGGTACGTGGAGCACGGAGTGTTTACACTAGATAACGTTTGGCTACTCTATTATACGCGGGATACAGTGTGAAGTTAGAAAATAAATGATTTAGTTAATTTGTCACCCCTACGGCACGACGAGGGGCTGACGCAATGTTTGCGCGCACTCTTATTGAATTTGTACAAAGATATTGCCGTTTAATTGCCTCCGCGCCCCGCGATATATCTCACGATAGATCTCGAACACTTTGCAAATACACTGGTAATTGATTTTTTGTTGCGCCCTTTCGGGACTAGCTGTCCAATTGAACGCATTGATGACGTCACTTGTCGAGCAATTAAACTGTTAATATTAACTATCTCTTCAAACATCGTGATTATTAATATCTAATAAGTGCGCGTGGCGAGAGTGGCGGGCCACGTCTTGTCTTGTGACCAGAGCGAGCAGAGAAACGTAGTCCGTCCCCACGAGTGGGATTCATATTTTATTAAATATCACATATGTTATATTATCTCACTATTTATAATTTTTAAGATTCCGTACTTTTTAAGGAAACAGGAACGCTTATAAGAACTCGCTCTGTTGTCCGTCTGTCAAGACTCTTTAGCTCAGGAATGCTTGGAGATATCGAGTTGAAATTCAAACAAACAAAATTATATATTTTTT